>JANSTS010007900.1:0-10201 GCA_026546915.1 Sylvicola fuscatus | reverse complement strand
GAGCGCGCGCAATTGTCGGGCTTCCCCCTAACTCGACTGGTGTATTTCTGCTATAACATGCAGGAATTCTCTTGCAATGTTGAACCAGAAACTGAAGACGTAGTCGCCAGTTAAAGCGCGACCGTTGACGAGAAAAGTGCGTATATGCGAGTTGGTGCTGCCATCAGACCAGCACAACATTGAGAACACTTGCATAGTTCGTGTTTTGTGTGTCACATTTTGACAATATAACAAACCCCATAAACGAATATATAGTTAAGTTCAAGGGGGTTGGCAGTGCAAGTGTGTCGTAATGCCAACAAAACAGCGGTAGGGCAAGCAAAACAAAGTGAAAAAAAAAAACAAAAAAAAACAGAAGCAAGAAAATTAAGCGGCAAGTGAAAGGATATACATGCAAAAGGGAAGCAGAAGTAGCACCCTGCAGAAGTTCACCACCCACAGTTTATTGTGTTTTTAATTGTATACGTGCGTTTGTGCTTACAAGTGCTGAATGATATTAAACGTAAAAGTGCTGCAGAAGAAACGGAAACGGTAAGCTTTAGTGTTACTGTGTGGTGAACGCACATTTAACACATAAGGAGGTGGGTGGTTATGCTACAGCCAGTTGCAGTGCGTTTATTATGAAAATTGTGACTAATAACTTGAAGTAATAAAGGAAATTAACGGCGAAATAAAAAGCGCCGCCAACAAAAAAGCTTGCATAAAGCTTAAATGAGCGGAAGTAACGAAAAGCGGCAGCAACAAACGACAACAAAACAAAAAACAAAAACAAAAACAAAACGAAGAAACGTCCGTTAGTGTAGCCATAAATAAATAATTCTCGTCGTGTACATTAAATTGGCATATTGTAGAATTTCTGTTTTTCCGGTCGGGCCAAGCGTTGTTGAACTATGCTGAAACGCGCCGTGTCCTCATGCAAGTACGCTGTTTAGCAAATTGTACATCCGGAGCGTCCTTGATGTCCTAGATTTTGTTTTATGCGATAATCCTGAGCGCCCACCGCCACCATTCACTGTGAGTGTGTCGAGTGTGAGCGGCTGTGTGTATGTGTGTGTGTGTACGCGCGCGTGTGTGTGCTAAAAGTAAAGCGATGTCCTTTGGGTGGAAGCTTTTTATTGTGTTCGTTTCGGTATGTCGACATTCGTGTGCATAAATCATTCATCCAGTCCGCCGACAGCAAAGTGCAGCCATATTCATCCCCAGCTAGAGTTGGCGGAAGTAGCAGCGGCAGCATCCGCATGTGAGTGCGCCACACGAAACTAAGACAGCACAACATGTGGGCATAAGTGGATTATCAATTAACGGCGCTGTTCGTGGTGCATGACAATTGTCAGGTGTGATATAAGGTAAATTTGCACACATATACTGTAACTGAACGGCACATAACAATCATTCGTTTTATATGTTTTGTGTGGTTTACTGCCGTCAGTTAGGGGTTGAACGGTTTTCATAATATTATATTATATTATAATGGGAAATTGCACGCAAAGCGGTTGCCAAAAAAAAAAAAAGAATGCTTCCACATATGTACGACCCATAACAGCGGTATACCATTCACATATTAAAAGTGGGGACATCGAGGGCCGGTATATGTGAAACGAGAACCAGTCAGTAAATAGATAAAATGCCTATATGCACATAAAGTACATGTGAGTATCGTTATGTTTCGGCATATTATGGTTAAAGTACTGCGGTCAATGCTGCGGCAAGATATATCTCGTACAACAGCGTCAATGCTTCTCGTGGATGGTGTTGTTGTAAAACTCGGCAAACCTGTGAGGACTGAGGACTGAGGACTATCGTCCGCACTTGACTGCACACACAAACGACACACATGCCAGTCGCGCCGCCAGCCTCACAGGACATGTGAGTCCTATGCGGCTCGCTATACATTTCTATATCGTACAAACCATATATTATTATGTTCTCTAAAATTTCCTTCTGTTTTTTTTTTCTGCGTGCACGTTCTACCGTTTTTCATATATTCGTTATGTATGCTAGCCACCCCACCAGTCGCGCTAGAGGTGTACATATTAAATTATTATGCAAACACACACATACACTAAATAATAATCTATGTGTCGTGCAGATGGCAGCGTTATTATTTTTTTATTTAATGCCGCGCCATGATCAGACTTATACGGCGACAGCGACGCCTTTGGGCCTCGACATTAGGTCAAGTGACCCTCACCCGTTGTCTACTTACTTTGTGCCAGAAACTATGTGCACAAGTCAAACCTATGCAATAAAGACATAAAATCCCCACATATCAACAGAGTGAAAACAAGTGGCAAATTATACGACAGCAGGTTCTACAAACGGCAACACTACCGCTCATTACTACTAGATGTCCTTTTTTGAAGTGCAACCCACTCATTACCCACCCCCCATGGTGTTACTCGCATATTCATTGCACATCACTCGGCGATGCTGTTCTATTGCATTAAAAACGAATACGGAAAGTTTTTCATCACGCGTTTATTTAAGATAATCATGAGCGCATATCAGCCAGAATTGCAGCTTCCAGCAGCGTCAGCAACTCAGCAGGATATATGAGAATCTCTCCATGCTTGTTTATGAAAAGAGCTTCTGCCATTGTGCTGGCATTATCTTTAATCTTATAAAAACAAACTTTTCTGTTTCATGTGTGTAGAGACTGCATACAGAGTCCGACCTACCAGACTTTGTAGTGTGTACATCCGTGTAAAGTGTGGACAATCCTACTAATGCAACTGCTGCTCGCATTCACAAACTTTACGTACTTTAGACAAACAACCGACAAAGCTCTGCAGAGGAAAAATGGGGGTAGAAAAAAAGGAAGTAAATAAAACGGACACAAGTTGAAATAACATAAATGCGCTGTTGAAAATGAATATGAAGGGTTCGGGATTCTGTAGTGTACTGAGAAGGAGCGCATATTATACAGATTGAAGGAGTCTGTATGTTTCTGGTGAATCAGTCGGACATACAGGAGAGCTTCTCCAACAATAGACAAACTCCACACAATAGAAAAACTTCAACCAGCTTGGAAATAATGCATATTATATTGTATGATTATATGTGTTTTTTTGCCATAAGTGTAACTACAATATATTAGATGAAGTTTTGCGAATTAAAGTTTTCATTGTCGATGCTTATTGAGGCGACATGACATTGTGGGCGTCCCCAGTTTGGCCCAACTTTTCTATTGCGCCAACTTTTTCATTTGGTCAATTATGGACTACATGGACACTGTGTGACCTGTCTCGGTGAGCCTTTTCAAATCGAATTTGTTGCGAAGAGTTATGCGATTATGAATTATTATATTCGGACAGGAGTTATGTAGTTAGTGTCCTTTGTTTGGCATAAAATATGAGTTTGAATTTTGGGATAATTAGACTTATGAAAAAGGAATAATGGTGGGTTGAAAGGCAACACGGATTGCTCTTTATTTGAATGAACACCTGGGACTTGAGCGAATTGGCGAAATTGAACAGGAAAAGGGTTAAGTAGATTCTAGGATTAATGCGATTTATTATGATTTGTTTGGACATAAATTTACAACAGTTAATTAGAAGTTTCTAAGAATGAGGATATTTTATCTATACGAGATATATGAGAAAAGCAGACAATATTCTTGGAAGGTATACTCAATACGGCAAAGGCTTAAGAAGCTGCTACTTTCTTATAAATGGTTTCTAATCCTTAATTTTCTTGATTGGGCATTTTTTGTAAGACCATTAAGGATTATAAGCAATTAGCTCATTTTATTAAAATTTTAATTGTTTTATTTTATTCATTAAGTAAATGTTTCAAAAAAAATTAAGTCTGAATCAAAAGTGTTAAACTGTTTACACCCACTTGACACTATTTACAACGCTTCATTTATTCATCTATGCAGTTGAGATGCACTTGGCAAACATTGTCTTTGATTTGCATCTTATCTGAATCTGCCCTCGAGGTGAGTACACTTCATTCAATAAAGATCTTGCACAAAAAAACCAAGAACATTTACAATGTTGCCGTACAGTAGTACCATGAATAAAGTGTCAATCCTGATCAATTGAAGTCACTGTAACAAATGAACTGGACTACAATTTTAATTTGTTACATAGCCTGAAAGGTATTTTCAGTAATAAACAAAAAAAGAAAATTCAATACAAGTTAATATTAAATACATTTAAATGCAATTTTCCAATGAATGAAGGCTGATCTCATTGCGATTCTTGTTAAAAAGTGGACACGGAAATGAAATGGACCAAATTTGCCAATGAAGAGTGAATGCTTCCGATGTGTACTTCCAGCATGCACATTAAAATGTAATGAAAATGCATTATGCTACAGACGCCCCATACACAAAGCATCGGCCTGAGCGTCGAAAAATAATTCCAATAGGCAATATAACATAATAAATGTTGACGCCGCAATAATAACCTTTCAAAATAATACGTTGAGCCATACCAGTTGCCACCCACCCACCGGCAAGGTGTGGGTCGGACTGATTCCCGTCGACAATTGCGAGGCTAATGGAATGGGGGTGGGAGGTTGGGGGTGTGGTATGAGGTTGTACAATATTGCGTATACAGACAGAACATCACCATAAAATAGGCGATTATATGGTTATGGTAATAAATGCAATCAAAACAAAAACAAGAATACCCCAATCCTGCCCGAATTGCCACAGGACGGGTACCGGTGGCGCGGCATTGTCACCGTGCGTGCTTACCGCCGTCATCTCATCGCGAATGCCCATCTTTCTGAAGTATGAATGAATTATTATATTTTGTGATAAATCCTGGCGAGCATCCAATCGCTCCGACCACTCATTCTATGGCAGCATGGTGGGGTTGCCGCCACCAAATCAATACTGGGCGGTTCTTGATACAGCCCCCCTCCCCCCACACACAAAACTTTAATTTATTGTTGCCACAAACATGTATATACTTTTATATTAAGTTATGTACACATGTATAGGGGTGAGCGTATTTATTTATATTTATTTGCGAGTGTAAAGCCCCCATGGAGGGTTGTTATGTAGTTAGGAGACGGCAACTGCAAAAAAGGCCGTAATTTGTCAGAAATATTTGCGAAATCACAAATCAAACGCAACGAGTCCCGGGATCTATGGAACAGATATATAAATTGTCAACTGCAACGGAATCCATTTAGTGGCCATATTTGATTTGCGCGTTTCTGTTCCGGTGGGCATATCTAGATATATTAAATTTATGGGTAAACATTATTGGATCAGCATCAGAGGTTACACATATGATTACACACAGCACATGCAATTGAATGAAATTTTTAATTTGAGCGTGAGCCCATTTAATCTGAACGTATACTTGACTTAAAAAGCATATTAATTGGACACTCATCCAACGTACGCAGCATAAAAATTATTAATTAGGCCAACATCTGGCTAGCTCCATGGCGCAGTTGGGTGGTGGAGCCTCAGGCAATACGAGAAATTATCCAAATTGAATTAATTATAAATATCTGTGTGCACATGCCAGCCAATATGGTTTTGGTCGTTTGCATCTATAAGCAACATATATGTTGAATACCCACGCTGCCAACGACTCGCGGTTTGAAATAGGCATTGTCGGTTGCATGTTTCCGCGATTGTCAGTCTCACTTCGATGTCATGTGTAACTGCAATTAAAAAGGACTCAATAGGTGCTGGATACGTCCAAACAACGAACCCAAGTTTAATAAACATTTCTTCGATCTATATCAGAATCGAAGTTGTGCTGGAGATAGATTGGAAAAAAACGACGTGAATCCCAAACGCTGCGAGCGTGTCTATGGAACGACTAATATTAAATTAACGATTGAAATAGGTTTCTCGACTTTTCGCCACCCAAGAGCTGTCAATGCCAGGGGACTATATAGAGTGAAATGTGCGCCGCACCGCCCATCCACCCCCCCTACATCTTCGGTAGGATGGAAGGGTGGGTGTTATGGTGGAGATGGTGGGCCGCATTAGTATTCTGCGAGCGTTTCCTTGTCCACTTTGTCGCGTCTGTTGCCTATTAGTTTGGTCCATATTGCTTTGTTTGACAAGTATCATTGACAGCATTGTTCATAAAAAAGGGGCGGACATGTATCTGATTTAAAACATTCCTCTTCTTTTCCAGTATCACACTGGAGGAAGAATCCTGACGGGCAAGTCGATGTTTAATTGAGAGTTTTTCGATGTTCAAATGGCTGCAATCCATTTTTCATTTCGTTTACTTAATTTCTTTAAGCGAGAAAAGGTGTTTTCCTATGGGAATTGACATTTTCCTCGTTGTCGGCACGACACAATCAGGATTTGGGAATTTATCAAATTAAAAATACGTTTGGCGAGTTTATGTGCTTCGTGCCGCCGGAAACTCGGTCGTTAGCTCTTTTTTTTTCTTATTTTCTTTTTTTTTTTTTTGCATAAATGCGACTAACCTTGCCTACCAGCAAGGAATTTGTGTATACATAATAAAAACGTGTTTCGTAAAAGGGGAAGAGATTAATGCAACTTGGAAGCTCGCGAACCGTTGTAATTTAGGCAAATGAAATTTGGTGTTCGCCCAAGTTAAAGAATAAACAGCTCCCCAAAAGCTGCCACTTAGCGCACATTTAAATTAAAGTCTATAACGGTCGTCATGATCTTGCACCCCTTTTATGTTTGCCGGGCGCTGACCGACTTTCTTATTATTGCCGCGATTTCGCACAGAAACGATAACCCCTAGCAATCATTTTTTCATCTTCTATAGTGTAAGTAACTAACTAGCAACAATGATTTGCTTGTTCGCTGAGAAACGTCGCTCATTATGATAAATGATGGCAACGACGCGCTATTTGCTTCCTAAACTTTCTTTTCTTGTACACTCATCTTATTGATTTTCTGGTACACCCCCCAACACAACAATAATTCTTGCCAGCGGGTGGTGCGAGTTCATATTAAATGGTTCTTGAACTGTGTCGAAGGTTACAGTGTTTATTGTTGATGCATGGAAAAATAAGTACACACATGTGATGAGGCTGAAGCGGGTCGACACATTATTATACACTTTTGACGCCTCGACGCCATCGCAATGGGTGGCTGAATGGTCTTGGTAGATTTTGTCGAGCAAACGGCAACATAACATTGTATCTGCATTAGAAGCGGCTTCTTTCGCTAGTAAATTGCACCTGTTGTGCGGTTGATGAGGAGATGATTTTCTTTCTTTTTCTTTTTTTTGCCATGAAATTTCCATGACAACCGTCGCAATTCATTGATTCCTTTCAAGAAACCGTATAGGTTCTACATTTCATTGAAAGAATATTCAATTTGGTAATGCCCGATGACACGTGAACGATAAGCAAGCGACAAGAACTTCCTTCTGACTAAATGCCAGCGCCAAGTGCGGCGATATAAAATGCTTGGTTAAATATCAACAAAGCGTTTACATGTCACTGATTCACACAATCCTCCTTAAGTGCAGTAGCATAGGATCGTTTGTGCCGCCAAACACAACTGGATTCAGTCCAATTGACAAATTGAAAATCATCTATATTGAACGAGTTTATATACTGCCGAAACTGAAAGAAAGGAAATCGTGCAAAGGAAAAGAAACTCGTAATTTCGGCATTATTTCCACAAATCGAGTCAAGAATTTGAACAAGTGCCTGTAAATTACGTGAGATGGTTCCACTGGTGAGGCAGAGCCAATTTGGAAACGGGAAGGCGCCTCTTCACTACATACGAGTATAATATGTGCATGTACCAATAAACAACACGCACTCAAACATAACGTGGAGCGACAGAATAAAAAAAAAACGTATCCTAGAGTTTTTCTCTGGCGCAACATACGGACGTTAGGAATGGCATAAACTATCCATCACAAATACCATTAAGATTGTCAGGTTAAGATGTCTTGCGGAATTACTTGTGAAATAAATTATATTCATGTGGATTCTTGGCGTACTAGCAATTTGGTACATTTTTTCTTCGGGCAGACTAACAAAAAAGATGCTGGTGGCGCGAGATCCAGTTTAGTTGAAATGACAAATATATTGTTCGGTTGTTTGTCCTTGTAAATATAGGATTCGTCGGGATTATATGAACGATAATGTTGGATCGCTTCAATAAAATAGTGAAGTAGCACGGATTAGGGGATTTATTTATTATTTAGACATCATCATTCCCAGACCATTCACAAAGAAGTGATGGCGTAGCTTTTTAAGTTAGTTTTTTGTAAAAACGTGATGTTGTGCCACTTTCATCACCAAACTCACGTGTTCATCGACAACCCACAATTGCAATATTATGCTTATTTGGGCAGACAGATGCAACCGCAATTATGGTTGTTTCAAAATAGCACAACTTTCAACAAAAGCACCATTGACAGCAGCCAGTTTCCAAATTACACCCAAAAACTCATCCATTGCGAATAGTTCGTGTAGTTTTGCAGACAACTATAGTTTGAATTTGGTTTGTTGAATTACTCATGTGAGTTAAGTAAATTCAGCAATATTATTATTAATAACTGGAATCGGAATACTATGTAAAACCACGACTGTGGCCAAATACAAATATATAACAAGCATAAACTTTAATTTCAAATACTTGACTGTGGGTGGTTAAAGCCTCAAAATCTGTTAGCAGTTGTTTCACCACATGAGGAAAATAACAGGACAAGCTTGTTAATTGTGAAACAATTTTCATGCAATAATAATGTTGTACGCAGCCGAATGTCATGCAAATAACGGCCCAGAGAATTTAAACTTCTAAACATAATTTAATCCTTATGCAGCATAATGACACACCATTACCGAATGTAATTGCATTGCAAATTTATTTGCGCACCCCATTCTGATTAGATGCATTATTCAAATATATTCCGTACGTGTAATTTACTTACATATTGTACATTTAATTGGAAACGCTTAAATTCCAGCCTCTGAGAGCATTTAACCCAACTTCATATGGTAAATGTAAAGTGCTGAAACTATTTGGATTGTTTGATGTTACAGGCAACTGCCCAAACACTTCGCCACCATATATATCGACGAGTCTGATGCCAATTTGGCACACTCAATTGCGTCATCCTCACGCAATCCCCTTCGTTGATATGTCCTCAGTCCTTACTATGCTCGTACATACATACATATAACATATTACGTATAAGTATACCTATATACAGTAAATACGCTTTAACTGAAGTTATTGGGTTGTATCCAAAATTTGAACGAAACGACGAGACGACGAGACAATATTTGTAGCAACATTTGGTTATAAAAAGCAGCAGGAATGTTCCTGCCACTTTTGCATATATTTTTTATGTTTTTTTGTTTCAATATTTTATTGTGTATATTTTGAATGCGTCGAGTGGATCGTCGTCTATTTGATAGCTATGTCCTTATGAGGTCAACACTCTTTGAATGACAAAATTTTTTAGGTTGTAGAAAATTTTATGGAAATATGTTCCGGAAATAAACTTTTTAATATGTGGTTTTTGGCTGAATGAATGAAATTGTCAATCTTTTAATATGTTTCGAAATATTATTTGTGTTACTTTGCATACAAATTTACCTCTTTTATCATGTGAAATGCATTTGCAGTCAAATATTTTGATTTAGATTAAAGTAAAAACTATTATAGTCGTTTGATAAACGAAAAAAAACATTTACTTCAACATTTGCAGAACAAAATTTCATTAGCCAAAAAGTATGTCGTTATATGCTCCTTTTCGTGGATTATTTCAATCGAAACTGCAATGTTTGATTTGAGTGTTGACAAAGCACCACTTGCATGCAGCAGTCTTTTTATTAGAATTCGAAAGGATTCTGTAGCTGAATTTTCTTTCTGTCTTTATAAAGGGATTTTTCGAAAAGTCAATGCCATTTACCAAAGAGCCAAGTATTGCACTTTTTCAAGTTTCATCCAATTAGTTTGCTTGCAGCAATGAATTGTAACCAATCAATGCCTGATGAACACCATTCTCTTGAAAATACTAAAGTAAATTGCAGGAAATCACAAAATACTCGGATGTACTTTTATTTAATGCAAGAAAAATGCATCAGGTGTAATGATACCGTATTCAATTTACTGTAATATCATATATTTGTTTTTCAACATTTACACGAGCAACTGCGCTCGTGTATGGCAACGCTAACATTCTTAAAGAGTAAAAAAAAAACGACTACAAGCCTTATCACATTTCCACAACGCGTGGTTACATGAGCTTGCCATATTTATATTATC
>JANSTS010007899.1:49410-64687 GCA_026546915.1 Sylvicola fuscatus | reverse complement strand
CTTGGAGCAAAACATCACGCGTGTCATTCGCCAGTTACCTGTCGAAATGCTCGAACGAATCATCGAAAATTGGACTCAACGGATGGACCATCTGAGACGTATCCGCGGTTAACACTGATAGACATAATCTTAAAAAAAATAAATGCCAAAGAATGTTCTTTCAAATGATAAAAAACGTTCCCGATTTAATTTGAATTTTCTGTATTTTTTTCTTTTAAAAAGTAGTTAATCTCGAAATGGATCACCCTTTATTCCCTATTCTTTTCTGAGCTTCCTTTGTATGTATAAGTTTTATCTAAACAAAATATGTTTCTGATGAAAACTGAAGCTTAAACGCATTTTAATAAATAATTTCAAAAATTAGTGTTCGACATGTAAATTATCTTAATTCAAACCATTGATTAAATAAATACTTAAGAATCATTTTCATAGAATTTATCAGAAAAGTTGTTTATACTTTTAATTTTGAGTAAAAAAGTGAATTAAACATATTAGTTTTTGATTCCACTTTTACTCCGAGCTCCAGTTTGAAACATACAAAAAATTATCAACCAAAAAAAAGCTAAATTTGAAGAATAAGTAAAGAATGCACTTGAATATTCTAAGATGGTGTTTCTCAGTGTGCATAAACAATAAACATCTTATAAGTAAAAGTGTATTAAATGTGTACCTTGACAATAAAGCCATAAAGTGTATTTCAAGTTGTACGTACTCCAGTTCTTTGTCCTTTTATCTTTGAACAATTGATTCTAAATCGTCGAAAAAATTGTGTTCTGTATTCTGATGTTCTTCAGATAACAATTTTGCGTCAAATATCAGAGATTCATAAGACTCTTTTTTGTTATCTGAAGATGCCAATAAGAACAAAGAACAACGGCAAATGTTAACATTCGGACGAACCGGAGAGCTGTTGAGATTCGACATGCTTTAAACGTTTACCAAAAATACTGAATGTTTGGTCATTTTGCTGATATAAAGTGATTTTAAATTAAACGTATCAAATAAATTTTATTGAAATGGAACTGGCAAATGTTGCAACTGCTTGCAATATTTACGAATTAAAGAAATACGGAGTGAAGTGTTTATGAAGATTCAATTGTTGATAAATAAAATCGTTGATCAATTAATAATTGATAAGATCCCAAGGCGATAATTTTGTTTGCGAAAGAAAATGAAAAATAAAAGTTGAATACTTACAAGTTCGTGTCGGATGTTCCTTTTTCTGATCTTAAATTTTACGTGGAGGTCCCCGCGAGGGATACAATACTTGTTTTCCTTATCGATTTATCCAAGTGTAGAACAGCCAATTGTGGTAACTGCAAGAAATCCCTAGTAAGCGATCAATCAAGCAAAATTACTAGCAAATAAAACCATTTAAGTTAATATAAAAATTGATATATATTTTGACGCGTATATATCTTTCATATATATTTACTATTTTATGAATTTATCAGCACTTGATAAGAGAGTGTGGCTTTAATATACAATTATGTTCTTCCCTAAACAATATATTCATAAGTCATAACATATATCAATACACATTTAAGACATATTAAACACATATTTGCAGATTTGCACAACATGCAGATGTACAATAATTAATTAAGGTTTTATTAATAAAATAAGCATAACATTACTTTTAAACCATTTAAACGCTTCTTTTATCGATATGGGAACCGCTTCGGCCCTGATAATTTTTTTGTTATTTTAGCCACATTCATTCTCGCGGTGTTTTTTTTTCTTTATTTTTACAAACAATTTATTTATTTACACAAAAACTCACGTTTTCTTTTAAAATGACACAAAATGGATTTGACTGGCAACATAAACAACGTACATACATGACACATACGTTCTGATTTATTAATTAATTAAATGTGCTTTATACTATTCATTAATTCAATTATATATCAAAAACATTTCTATATCGAAATAATACAGTACACAGAAGTTTATAAGTAGACATTAAATTAATTAATTGTAATCATTTAACTTGTAATAATTGCCCGAAATATTGACTTATCTTAACGGACACACCCGTCACCGCCATTCTAAAACACTTTCTTAAATGTAAATCAGATAATGACGTTTACTTTTATTAATATAATTTGTATTTCAAATGGTATTGCATTGGTTGTTTAAACTTATTTTGGCAGTATTTACACTAAATTATTATTGATCTAAAATATTTTTGCTACTCATTAATTTAGTGATTTTGCAAAATCGAAAATATATTGAATTTCTCAATGCTTAGATAGGGACACAAAGATAGGCCATTCATCAAAAAGCGCGCATTTACTAGCGCGTGAAAATAATTCATACCATTCAAAATTGCACGCCATTAATTTGTTTGAGTTAACGTAAGAAGATTGACATTTAAAGCAAAACATATTACTATTATTACAATTCGAATTTAATTTAGAATTTCTGCATTTATACGAATTACAGAAGGTACTAAAGCAAATTTATTAATTTTGTAATTTAAAGGAAGTACATGTAGGATATATTTGACCATTTTGAAAATTTGTGTGCAGCATTTCAGCGAACAAAAATCATTTACACTTTTTGGAAGATTAAAAGATTGGAATGTAAACAAAGCCTCCGAATCAAAAAAAGCATTTAACAAAAAAAAACTAAAAAAAAATGTTAAATCAATCAAACCATTACGTCAACGAAGAGCAGAAAGAAAAATATTTTGTCTAATTCACTTATTATATTAAATTAACATAACCTTAGATAATTAGAATTTGAAAAATGACGTGTTAAAAAAAAATTATTTAAAGGGGCAGTCGGATACACGTACTAAGCAGTTCTTTTAGTTTCATCATTTGTTTACCACTTAAATTTATATTCAATTTTTCTACATTCAATCTACACCATCATTTGCAATCACCATCTTTCAATTATAAACCAAATGACAATATCACAAATTTCTCCATAAACATATTATCTGAACACTATTCTCCACATTTCCCCATCCCAAAGACATTTGAATTGAACGGGCCTGTATCACCATTTCCAATTACCAAAAGCTAAAGCGACACACTTAATTACCATAATCCAACAACATTTTATGACTGCCTAAGTATGTATAATTTGTATTAATCTATAAAATTGGCATTTTAACCAGACCTCACCGGGACACTACAGCAATCACAGACAACACTTAGAAATACAAAATGAAGACCATCTTCTCTCTACCAGGCAGTTACAATTTTTTCTTGCCGGTCTCCTTAACGCCACAATCATCGATTTTCTTACCCTTAGCGTGGGCCAGCAGCGTCACCAACTTCTTGTGAGAGTCGCCTACAATCCAGCCGTGCTGCTCCAGGTTGTCATCTTCGAAAGCCTCTCGTGGTTTGATGCGACCGAATTCCTCATCGCTGGATGATGACCAATAGTACAGCATCTCTGAGGCGATACGCTTTCGGCGTGGCATTGGTCGTCCAGCGACTGTTGGTTTGTGTTGTTTATCATCCTTATCACTATCTGCACTAGCAACAGCAGATGTACTCGACTTTTTCGCATCACTGCCAGAAGCTATGGGAACTGCTTTTTCTGTGAGTGTTTCGTGTCGGTCCTTCAGATCGCGACAGGCGATAGTGCGTCTTTTACGAACCTTTTTGGCAGAGCGATTCCAATCTGACTCGAAATCACTGTCACTTTCGTTTTCCTCCTTTTCAGATTGCGAAACGTTTGTGTTCAATGATTTTTTTCTGCGACTTTTGGCAGATTTTAGTTGGGACTGCTTTGCACTTTTTGGATCTTTGTTGTCGTTCTGCGTCACACTCTCATCAAGGGAGTCATCCTCATCCATGTCGTCATCCAGCTCAAAATGGACCTGCTTGCTTTTAGTTGGAGGCAACTGTTTATTTTCCTTGTCCTTTTCGTTTTCAGTATTAGCGGGTTTTTTCGGCACGACCACCTTTTGCGAAGTTTTTATTGGCTCTGCAACTATTTTTGGTGGTTTTTTCGTCTCACAAATTGCTTCACATTTGTCAATCTTCATCGTGGAAGTAATCACAGTCTTCTCATTTTTCGTTGCTTCACTAGCTAGTGGCTTTTTCTCTGTTACATTCGCCCGACTATTGCGATTGCGCGCACGATTGCTTTTCATGGCTTTCGCTTCAGCTTCCTGAATTAGTGCAATTATATCGCTTGTCGAATGAAAATCTTCATACTCGTCAGAGCTCCAAGTCTCGGCAAATGTTTTCGATTTGGTCGCTGCACAACGTCTCTGCGGCTTTCTCTGGCCCACACCAATCATTTCCTTAATCTGGTTCATTGACATGCCTAATTCGGCTTCAATATTTGCCATTTCGCGAGGTTTTCGGGAACGACTGCGATTCGAAACTGGCTTCTCCTCAACTTCAGTGCTATCCTTTTTGGTGATATTTTTCTGCCGTTTTTTAGACACCTTTTCTTCAACTATTTTTTGATCCAAATGCTTTTTGCTTGTCTCATCATCTGCTATTTCATCTTTTTCACTACGTAAGCTATCAAACAACTTATCAAGATCCTGCTTAGGTGGTACAGCAGGTCTTTTAATCTCCTCCATCCCATTAGATTGAGCATCTTGTTGCTGCTTCTTCTTGAATATTCGACCCATTATGAGGCTTTTCTTTTGCAAATTATGGCCCGACGACTTGTTACTTCGTTTTGTTAAAACACTAGAGGCACTGCTTTCACTGCTGTCAGACGAAGAACTAGAATCACTCAATAAACCAAAATTAAAATCATCCCGATCGGAAAAGCCAGATAGTTGGCTATCTTCATTGGATTGTGGCACTATTGGTGATAATTTGGGATTCAGTAATTCTTGTACTTTGTGTATGGTTTTAGAGGCAAACGTGACGTTCGTATTATCCTGAGATTCGTCAAATTCATAAATGTCATCTTTGCTACTGGTGTCTCGCTTTAAACAATCAATTAGCAAATTGGGCGATTTGGCTCGCAAACGTGGTCCAACGATCTTCTTGCGCTCTTTAAAACCCAAATGGTTTCCAATTGATTCTTTTCTATTTGAAACATGTACAGACGGCGACACACTTTGCTGAGCTTCGTCCTTTAATTTACATTCTTTAGGTTTAGAGTGTACTAGTTCTGAAGTCTGCAGCACATCAGTTCTGAGGGCAATATCAGCTAATGCGGTCAGTTTGCATCCACTGGGATGGTTTCTATCCAAAGCATGTTGCAAATCAAGTCCACTGGTTGGTATGGATACTTTAAGATTTTCATAACCTTTAAGTGCTCCTTTTGTACGAAGAGCAGAACTAGATGAGCTTTGGGATGAAATGGATGATGCTGGTGAATCCATTGGAGGACTAAAATCAAAAATTAATATTTACTGACTGATTTTTGTGTAAAATAAAAAAAAAAAAATGGTAACTCACCTAACAGTAAACGGCTTGATGTCACTGGACTCGTCCTTTGAAATTGGCAAAACAGTCAAGTTGTTGTTTTTATTTTTCGGAGATTCAACGGTTGACCTTAGACTAATGTCGTTGTTTCGCGTTGCAATTGTTCGCGCATAGTTCTCACTTTCACTAGCATCTTGAGATGATGGAAAGCTGTCTCCCATGTCAGAATAGGCGTCTGGATAACGGCGGACGATCATCGATCTATCCGTAAAGGATGTGGGACGAGTGTGATCGGTTTTGTTGAAAAATACTGCAGGCGATGGTATATTGCCGCTCATCGCATATTTTTCTGCCGTGGACAGTAGTTCCGATAGTTTATTGCTAGTACTAGAGACAGCATCGATAAGGAAGACACGTTGCGTTGCACTCGAACATTTTGGCACTTCTGGTCTGAAGTACATTGGATTTGAATCTGACGAAATGTCACTGAATTGATTTACATCAATTTTTGGAATACCCTGTCTGGGACTGTGTTTTGATCGTGGTGATTTTATCATCTGGGCTGTACTGCCAGCCGTTTCTGGCCCCACAAATGAATAGTGGTCGGTAGATTTTGGGGTTACAGGCTTGGTGACTATTTCCTCACAGCTCAAGCGGCTTAGTGACGAATCATATTTTGTAAATGCAGCAATCGGTTGTGCTGGTATCGGCCGGTCCGATCCCTTTAACATGCTGCAGCACTCGTAGAATAGACGTTCTTCTTGGCTAAGTGTCATTCGCGAGTTGTCAGTGTTCACAATGGCAGTTGATCGTACAGTGGTATGATTATACCTATCAAATGAGGTCTCCATTTCAGGCGAGGATATTGGCTCGATTCCACTTGGATTAAGGGGATATGGTGATGCGGAATTTTTCGAAACATTCTTTTCAACTGCAGACGCAACAGGAGAATATTCAAACCCAGATTTACTGACAGGTGGTTGAGGCTCTTCAATCGGTACTAACGAAGACTCTGACAACTGATCGCTCTGAAGCACTGAATTCACTGTGTGTATTGAAGATGTAGCTTTTATTGTAGATATTTTTGATAATGTTGAATTGTCAGTTGGTTTAATGTCCTTAATTTCTGATTTTTCAACAGGCAATTCAGCTTCCACATCAGACGAAGCATCGACCTCATCCTCTTGAGCAGATGTTTTGTCCGGTGAAACGATTGAATCCTTTTGACTAGACTGAATAAACTCTAGCTCAGATAACTTGGAAATGTGCGTAAGAGTCATTTTGTGTTTGGCCAGGCTGTCACTTGTTCGATATGTTTTGTTGCACAGATCACAAATATAATTTTTAATCTCGCCGTCGACAATTTCCAGCCGCTTGTTACGTCGCAGAGTTTTGCTCATAATCGTCTTGCGTGTCTTGCGCTTCTTCTTTCCGCTCAATTTCGTGGCAGTAGTGTCTGCAGAAAAGCTTGTATAAACGCTCATGTCATCTTCCAAATCCATATCGATGACTTCTGTGTTTGTATTATCATCTGCGTCGAAAACTTCAGCGGAAGGATCGTTTTCAGCATTCTTATTTGGTTTAGAAGATACTTTTGGCGAATCTGATGACTCCGCTTCGACATTCATTGGTGAAAATGAATCTGGACTTGGAGGTTCCAGCACATATTCGGCTGGAGGAGTATCAACTCCATTGCTAAATTCATCAGATGTCATAATCTTATCGTTTAGACTTTTTGCGATTTCAGTAATACACAAATCATCATCTGATTCCGTCTGGTCTGGATTCTGAATTTTTTTGACAATTGCTGATAAAATTGTGTCCTGTGTGTTCTCGAACAAGGATTTTTTAGGACTTGACGAGCCGTTAGGAGAACCAATCAATGGCGCTAACGGCCTTGGAGATTGTTTGCGTTTTGGTGAACCTTTTAAAAGATCGAAATCACTATTTTTATGTCCTTTTAAGCTTTTTTGTGTATTAGAAATCACAGATTCTTTAGTAGTTTTAGCAGCAGGACTAGATGTTATTTTATCGCTCTTTTCATTTTGTTTTTTCGACAATTTTTTATCATTCACTGATGCGTCTGTTATCTCAGATGCAAATAATTTAAAGACATTAGGAGAGAAAACTGACACTTTGGAGATTTCATCGACACTGCTTCGATTAAAATTAGCTGATAAAATACTGGGACGTAGCAATGGCTTCTTTTGCGTAGTAACACTTTCAACCGGCGGCGTTAATGATGGAAGAGACGCAAGAGGAAATCCAAAAATTCCCTTCTCTTTTGAAGAACAATTTTGCGGCAGTAAACTGTTGAAAATCGTATTGATTCTATCTGTCCCTTGACTCTTTACATCATTATTTATCAATGAACTAGACGAGTTTGACTCCAAAGAAAGGGATGACATTAAATTGTCTCCGTTTTCCTGCTCCATAAATGATGTATTTTTGCGCCTAGATGATCTACGCTGAGACAATTTCTTCTCATCCCCTGGAGAACCTTTTGTTTGTTTCGATTTTTTTGACGGTGACTCATTCGCACTAATGGATTTCTTAGGTTGATCAACCGGTATCGAGACATTTTCGACAGGATCAGTATTTTTCTGAAGCGATATAGAACTGCATTCCTTGTTAAGTGACTTTAAGTCAGGAAGCCTGAATGTTTCCCTTTTTGATGCCGTTGTGTCTTCGTTTTTACTGCCCTGTTCATCAGATGCGTTGTCGGCTATGGAATCGAAATCAAGTATGATTTCATGAACAACGCTTGATGCCACTTCGGGAACGCCATTTTGCTCTTTATTTATTTCAACAGAAGCAGGTGGATTTGTGGAAGTAGTTTTTGATCTCGTTTTCCTCTTTAGTTCTGTTGCGTCATCTCCATTGTTGGATACTTTATCAAGTTTAGAATTAAGATTGAATTTGACCTTACTGACTGACAACTTTCTACTTAGTTTTCCTTTTGATGTTTTATTTTGAATGATGGGTTGCAATTCTAAATCTTTGTCTTTACTTAACACCATAGAAGAAACTTCTTCATTTAGTGAATCAGATACATCGGATGTATTTGCCTCGGAAATTAAGGAACGTCTTGCTCGTCTGTTTGACATCTTTTTCAAATACTTTTCTTTACCATCCACTTTCGATATTCGGTCACTTTCAGTTGGTGTAACTTGTGTCAGAGATCGATTTCGCTTTATAGGTGCAGAGGGCAGTTGCAATTCACCGGATTCAGCTAATGGGGTGGATATACTTGGAGGATTAAATTTCTGAGTCACACTTTCGTTGAGTGAATCACTTAAATCGTCACTCTGATCTTGTACAACAGTTGAGGATGAGTCTACTGAAATAGTTTTTCGTCGAGACTTTATATTCTTTGCCTTTAGAGTGGTGTTTGCGCCAAGGATTTTTAATTCTCCTGATTCATTCAAAAGTTCTGCGGATCTTTTACCAATGTTTGAGTCATCCACTGACTTGGCTTTTTCCGCACTTTGTTTTTTGGCTTTATTAATTTTAGTGTCTTTAGATTCTGATAATTTGCTTTGCTTCTCACCAGCTTCTGATAGAACAGCCTTGATAGCCGTTTTCCTCTTTGGGGTTGGAGTTAGTTGAATAGTGGTGGCTATAAGATCATCGCTTTCATACGCTAAATCGTGCATTGCCTTCAAGTTATTAATTTGGGATTTATCAACTTTAAAACTTTCAAGTAGTTGGTCCGCCAAAATGGCCACTAATTCATTTTTTCTTTTCTTTCTTGGTTTTGATTTCGTTGAAATAGTTTCCGAATTAGACGTTGTTGTTACATTTCCGAGATCATCTGAATCTTCAGATTTTTTACATTCATGATCTGTCAAATCATTGGAAATATTCTGCTCATTTACACTCAACTTTTGGTTGTTTATAACTTTTTCACGGCTTTTCTTGGCATTAACTTTCTTCTTTGGCGTCGATTGCGATATTGAATCTTCTTCTTTTTGCGTTGTTATATCATTTTCCAAGGTTTCAACCAATTGTTCAGTTGCAATTTCATCCGACTGTAGCAAAGAATCATCGAGAACAACAGAATCAGATTTTGGGCAGGGATCCCATGGTAATAATTCCAGTTCCTCATCAGATTCGGGAAATGCTAATTGAATTTTTGGCTCCGATTTGTTTTTTCTTTTCGCCACACTCTTTTTGACCTTATTTGGCTTGGTGTCAATTTGAATTTCAGATTCCGAATTTGTTGGATTACCCATCTTGTTAGTACTATCATCAATGAATTCATCGTTATCAACACATTTATTATTTTTCGCACCACGCTTTATCGATTTGTCCGAAGACGCAGAAGTTTCAGACGGTTTCTGAATTTCTGTTTTTGCTTCCTGATTACGTTTTCGTGTTGTTCTAGAAATACAATTTGTTTCTTCAACAACATTGACTGTTTCCACTTCAAGGGGAGCTTTTGTGGTAACTATATCTTCAGTGATAGAAGGTTTGTTGGTGGTTGAACTTTTCTTCACTTTTGATTTAGATTTGATACAAATGTCAATAGGTTTAGGTAATTCTAAATCTTTAATGTTTGATGATTCCTCGATACAACGAGTTGAATCTTCGGTTATTTCTTTTGAAATATCTGTAGGTAAATTATTCTCGCATTTTTCATTCAAATCAGGCACGGGTGTGAGTAAGTCTATGGGACTAAATTCCTTTGCAGAAATGCCAGCTCGCTGCAAATGTACAGAATCAATATTGTCCTGTATCTGTTTGTTTTCTGGCATTGTTTTCGTTTTATTTAAAGGCGACTGTTCTAATTCTTTTTCTTCTGGCAGAGAGTTAATTGAAGGCAACACTTTTTCTTCGCTAATTTCATTAATTTTATTGCACTCCGTTTCGTTCTCCTCAACAGCCGGTGGATTTTTTATTTCTTCGCTTGAACTTGAGTTATTTGGCAATGTGTTTTCCACAACCGGAACGCTGGCAGTAGTTTTTGTTGTGTTTTCCACGTTTACCAGAAGATTTGTTTCACTTTCATGAAACGGGACACCTAATTTTTGCTGCAATTTTCCAGTCAGCATTGCGATACAATCATTTAATTTGCGAACTTTTCTTTTTCCCGGAGGTGAGAGTGCAGGAGACGGCGTGGGTGGCTGTTGTGATTGTGAGGTAGTTTGTTTTGATGCCACCGTTAAGTTTAACGGCTCTTCCATGCTAGAAAGCTGAGGTGCGCTTATTTCGTAGTCAATAGAGCTGTTTTCTACTGGCGTCATACTTATTTGTAACTGGCTGGCATTGATGGCGTCTGATTCTGTCGTGTGTGCCTCCTCCTCTTTTAAGACGTTTTGAGGTCCAGCATCGTTGGGAGGAGACGACTTTTCGGTTAAACTTCTTGTCGTTTCGGTTTTGGTCTCTGTCGCTGTTACCAACCTTTCAATGGTTTCTGTTGTTTCTTTTTCTTGGGAGAGTGGTTGTAATGGCGATGGCAGTAAATTCACATGATCTAATATATTTTTCAGATTGTTATCGGTGCAGCTGGATTGTAATGTTTCTTTGGACGCCTCATCAGCACGTGCCTTTGCAGACAGAGTTAGCGGCATGGTAACTTTTGGAATTTTAAGTATTTCCCGTGTTTTATTGACGGAACCAATTTTCTTTACCGAATTTTCAATTTTTTTGCATTTTTTCTCCACCACAGGATTATTGGCGACTTCAGCTGGTTCAACTTTCTCAACCTCATCAACCATGATTGATTCCACCAACTCATTTGATATTTCTTTTTTTGTTTGATTATTTTTCTTTTTTAACTTAAATGCACTATGAAACTTTGAACTATTAGCTATCTTTTTGTTTGCAGCTTTCTGATCACTTTTTTCTTCACCACTTTTATCGACGATTTCAGTGCTGTTCACAGTGACAGCTTTGACATTTTTAATGCCACGCATTGATTTGGACAGTTTATTCACAATATTCGTTGCCTTTTTCTGGATTGCTTTAATGAAACCTTTTTTCGGTGGTTTACCAACTGGCTCTACTATTTTGGCAGCATCAAGTGATGATCTTGTTTTCCTCACTTCGAAAGTAGAATCTATCGGGTTGGACTTCAGTCCATCAGTGACCGAATGAGCCTTGTTTGAAAGTAAAACGCGTCTCTTCTTTGAGATATTTTTCCCAATGGCACTGGCTGTTGTTGTGGCAGCCACAAGTGACAAACCTCTTGTGATCCGGCCAGCCGGAATTGAAGTAGATTTGCGTACCATGGAGTTGGTTTTTGTGTGAATTATTGACTGCTTGCTGTTTGGTGGCTTCCGGCCGCGCATTTTTTGCGTTAAATTCGGGATGATGGGTCGAGAAGCTCTTTTCTTTGGCAGATTGGCCAGCATTCGTTGAATTGATTCAGCTGAATAGAAAAATGAATAATTGTATTGACACAGTGACAATAAATAATGGGAAAACAATACTTACCATCGCTTGGGCGAACTTTAGGAGTCTGTGGATCCTTTCGTTGGCCTTCGGTGCCTCCTTCCAGTTTAGGTCGATGTGGTTTTCGATGGGTTTTATTGATTCGGTTCGCTGCACGTCTTCGTCTCGAACGGTTGCCAAAGTAACGATATTTTAGGTTTAGTCGTTTTTTCGCTTGCTGCCAGGCATAATCACCAGCGCAATCAAGCATATGACGATAGAGATCCAAACGACCGCTACAGATCCGCTTACATTTGCTGCATGCTGTCTTGGCCTTGGAACCCTCTTCAGGTGCCACAATAGAAGCAGGAACACTTGTTCTTAGAGATCTTGTGGAAATTGATTTCGAGCTACGAACGCTGTTATCATTTTCTATCACATCAGATTTTAATTCCGTCAACATGTTGACGCTGTTCGAAGTATCTTCAATCGGATTACGAGCGCCTATTAACGGACCACAAATAAATTTTCTCATGCCACTGTGATGCATTGCTTTACTAGGAATGTAAAAGTGCTGGTATAGATCCTTCTCCATTAACTCACGACCCACAATTTCATAGTGGGTGGTATGGATGTGTGGATGACGGAATGTATTATGTTCCTCCAGCAATTTAAGTGTATCAAATTTAGATCCACATTGAAAGCATATGTAACATCTCGGTCGGGCCCATTCACCACTCAGAACAAAATCGGTTGAAGTTGAAGCGAGTGTAGTGCGTCGAGAAAGATTCAGCATTGAAAAAAGGTCAGTATCGGGGAAGTCTGGTTCGCCCTTAGTAATCACATTACATTTCAACTCTTCAAAGGATTTATCTTCAAGCGGCTCCAGTTTAACAATTCTTTGGTCATTTTGTTCTTCATTTATTTGGGGCAGCATCCTTGAATCTAAAATGTGGTTTAGTTCCTCATTTATTTTGCGCTTTTCCTCGCGTGCTGCCTCTCCACTGTCACATTCTACTTCTTTTCGGCATTCATCTTCGTGCTTGGATCGCATCGTCAACTGTGTCCACATATCCAACTTGGAGAGATCTCTCAAACCTGCCGTAGGCTGTTTAATTTTCTTTATAATTTTGCCACCCTCATTTATGTATTTATACTTTTTAACACAATCCCATTTCCATTTCCACGAATTTTTGGTGATTGGTTTTTTCTTTTTTGTGGGTGCACAAGGCTCACAGCCATACTGATCCGCAGTTAACAACGTGGGAAACGCTGTCAATGCTGACAACGCTGTGGCTTCATGGATTTCCGTTTCACCAACCATCGGACTATGCACAACGGTACTGCGAATAGTTGGTATTGGTCCAACTGGACTCAATGGACTCGGCGACATGGGACCACTTTCCAGTTTGCCGTCGAGATGGCAGCTTAGATTCTGACGTACATTGCTGTTGACCATTTCATAGAAAACATCATCAAATGTGCAGTTAATTTGTTCATGTTTATTCGTCAATAACCGAGTGGGCAAATAATCAGTGGAGTCAGGAGTTTGAGAAGCGGTATTTGTTCCAGATATACGAATACTTTTGGAACGACTAGCTTTGGCAACAGTCACTGGCACAATTTCCTCGGAGGGGGCACCTCGGCGATTTTTAGCACCCTTACGCGTTCTTGGAGATCTATTTTGGGCCAATCCCAATCGAGATAGCAACGATTCCTCACTCCGCAGCAATTCGTGCTGTTTGACGACAGGAGACTGTTTTTGTTTGGTTCCTGCAATGGATTGCGGCGATGCTGAGTGACGTGGACGCCTCGGTCTTAGGTTTGTAGAGTCTGGCTTAGAGAACAGTGCATCCGTTGTTAACGACGAATCAAATTCAACATCGACTTGTAGTTCTTGTGTCACAGGAACCGAAACCTCTTCAACGAATGAATTTTTCCGACGTGCGTTTTTAACTTTTTTGCTTTTACCGTGGATTTTGTTTTCGAAACCATCTTTATGCACATCCACCAAGTGCTTCTGAAGATATTCATCGCTAGAGAACCGAATTTGACAAAGGCGACACGCAAAATACTTATCAGCGTGGACATCCACTAAGTGCAGAAAAAGTGCAGAGAGGTCTTCAGCAGGAAGTAACGAGTTTCTTGCTCCTGAGTTGTTTGGTGAACAAAACATGCAGCCAGGATGAGAAGTGGTTGCACTGTTAACTGCCGACGGAACGTTCCGAGCACTAGATCGTCGTCCGGTGGTGACAAGCTGATGGTAGCGCTCAGTGTGCTTCGCTAAAAGCTTTTGACTGCAAAAAGTTCTATCACAGTAAAGGCAAAGGGATTTCGTGGTGGCAGACACCACAGAAAGACTTTGCGCGGGCAGTAAATCGTCACTTTCTGTCATCAGGGAAGTCGGTGCTACGTTGCACACTGAGAGGCTACTATTGGTGATGTTTACATCCAAACCACTTTCAGAAGAGTTTGTCACATCGTTGTCGAGCAAAATTTCTTTGTCATTTCCCAGCAGGTCAGCGATTGCACCTTGTGATGCCGTTTCGTCGCTGGTATCTTGAGCCGTCGATTTTAGTTGCCGGCGGAACTTAGATAAGCTTCGACTACTATTCAAATGAGATCGTGGAGGCAGTTCCTGATCAACGGTCCTTAACTCACTATTACTTGGTAGGGAGCCAGCACTCTTTGTCTTCGTTAATGCCGTTATCTTCAGTCTTACGCTCTCTGTTGAGGTTGTGTTGTGTGGCTGGAGACCACGAATGCCGTTCGAGGCATGCTGGCCGCGATCACTCAAAGATCGCGTCACTTTTTTCTTCAAATTAACGCGCCCATCTTCGCTGTGCTGTGTGCTGCCAGCAACAGCGTTGCATGGCGCAGATGCAGGTGGCGCGGGAGAAGTGACGTGGTGCAATGCTGACGCTGACAACAGCGTACTTGACACAGTTGTTGTATCATTACCAGAGACTGGCTTTGCTGACAGCGGTTTGTCGAATGGATCGCCGCTTTTGGTCGATGCATCTGTCTCAATTGGATATGGAGTGGATTCAGCGACATTATTAGTTACTACGTAGTTAAGATTTGTCTCATTGTTTCGATGGACCATTTTAGTCTGAAAAAAAGTTGGAAAAATGTGTATTAGTTTATTGGTTTAATAGTTTAATTAGAGAATATTCTGTGATAAATGCTATGCCAACGATTTATTACAGTTTGCAGAGTTTTTGTGTTTTTTCAACATATTTTATTACTGTTTTCCTGATATCGTGTGACCTAAAAACATCGAGCCAAATGAACAACAAGAGAAACGACGACGACGTCGACGACACAACTAAATAAACAGAGAATCTTACACAAGCACGCACATTTCCGAACATATATTCGACCAAGCATATATTACACTTGCACACGAATACCTCGCCCCCTTCGCTCCCACTTTCATACGTGTAGATACTGGATACCGTAATAACAGTTGGAAATGTTCAAAGGCCTGGTGAGCACTGAGCGATGATGAAACCAGCTAAAAAGCTCGTGGAATAAAGTTT
>JANSTS010007899.1:21972-48012 GCA_026546915.1 Sylvicola fuscatus | reverse complement strand
TGAGGTTGATTCGTCGACGACTCCAAATCCAACTGACTTCGTTTTGTTACATAATTTTGTTTTTACTTTAAGACAAACGCCAAAAGAATTGTGATTGTTAGAGAAAATATTTTGTGTTTTTAAAATGTTTAGAACACATTTTCGTTTATGTTTTAATAACTAATATGACACTTATAATCGGCTTCTAAACACTTAAATTTCGTTTAAGCACTATTTCTGGGTCTAATTCAGACCATTAATATTTCTACCCTCTTTATACAAAAACACAAACAACTTTCGAGGATACAAACGTGAAAAGTTGTAACGATACTGTCAAAGAACAAGAAGAAGACAGACGTGAATAAATTACATATTAATTCCAAGAGACAAATCAAAATCAATTGTCCTATTTCGAATCACAAACATCGAAAACCCATTTTCCGGGAAATCGTCCTTTTCAGTAAATGATACAAATCCACAGAAGCAGAACGATAACGTCTATAAGAAATCGATTTGCCGTTTGATATGCAGAATTGGCAGACTCGAGAGATGTTCACTACACAAAGCAGTCAGCATTCTGATGTTTTATTTAGGTGCCTTCGTCTTTTATTTATAGAATGTAAAAATTATTCAAAAGGAGAACGCAAGAAAACCTCACCAAACTTCTCTAAACCGCGTACGTATATCCTGTCTGTACACCCAACCTTAGCAGGAGCAAGCGTCCTGACTAAAGTTAGCATCTGTTCCACTTTACACCTGCACAACAAATTGAATTATGATATCACACCAAGGCCAATTTAAAATGTGTCACAACTAATAGAAACTTGAAGCAAAGGAGTCGAATCGAACCACAACAATGGCCACATGAATCAGAACATAATGACGTTGTGAAAGCTGTTCATCTAATGCGACAATGAAATGTCGTCAAAGCGCTCCAAAACTTTGTCGGAAAATATGTTGGCGGACTAATTTTCCTTATGTCGTCCACACTTGACCACCAAATATTCTACATCAGACGCACCCGAGAATCAACGTTAACTTGCTGCATAATAAAATACTTAGTTGTTACAGCCATTATCGATTTTGTTCGGCGCTTTATGTACCGCATAAATTCACACAGCTGTAAACTTTCGACGGTCTTTCTTATACCGAAATTGTGCGAGAGGAGCGTGTGTGTGTGTGTGTGTGTGTGTGTGCACGATTGGGGTGTGTGGATGAACTTGGTGTTGGCCGTGTGTGAGTATGTGCGTGCGTTTGTGTTGTGTAAGCAGTAAAATTTGTGAACATGCGAGCCGAAGGGGTGGGTTGTTGAATGCGAACCGGGAGGGTTCAGCATAGAAGTTGTCTGTAGCCACCAAACGCAATCCGGAGCATTGGGAAAATGGTCGCCCTATCTTTCGTTTTCTAATCAAAAAAAGGGAAGCTACACAGATAAAACTCACTATGCACAACGCGGTGAGACGCATTTTATCAGCATCGATGTCGACTAATATATTTATAGGTTCGTTGCGTAATCTTAAAGTGAGACGGATTTTGCGGATTCGGGCGACTTTTGCACACCGACGTTCATAGTCCTTGGAACGGCAATCCGTGCAAATCCATAAGGCGTGAGTCGCGTTAAAGCTGCGAGCATTCAGGCAAGGTCATCAACCTGATCGCGTCGACCCATTCAATGGCTAACTTTTTCGACCGCCACATTGGTCACATCTCATTCGGTTTCTTAATGTGTGAATGTTTACGGTACTTAAAATATGCGAACGTCTTTAAGCAGACGATGATCTCGCCGTAAGAATTTTATTTGGACATGAACTCAATATTCATTAGCACCACAAGAGACAAAAGATCTTTGTAACTAAATTAAAGGCTTTTAACATCAAACATATTAATATGAATCTTGTATTAGATTTATGGTGGTCGAAGTGAAATGTCAATAAAGAACAATCGATGATTGAAACATTATAAGGCGTTTAAAAAAATAAAATTCATTCGATCGAGATGGGCGAGGTTATGAGCAGCCATAATAAATATAATCAATAGAATCAATAGAATGTTAATAGAGAAAAGCAGGAACGTGTCACTTTTCAATATAATAAACAAATTCATTGTTCCTTAAGAGTATTATTTGTTCTTGACAAATGTGACGTAAGAGAATATATTTTCTTGTTCTATTTATTCAGTGAAAGAATTTCCAAAAAATATCTGCACAAAAATAATAAAACCATTAACATTGTAATTTAATTCGAAGCGACAATGAGTAGAAAATATATTTTGAGCTTAATCAGCATCTTGGCTGGCTTTACATTGCGTTCTTAATTGCATTCCAATCATGAACTGGTGGCTCGGCCCAAACAGGTTTGCGCTTAAGATTGCAGTAGCTCGCACAAACTTCAGCCAGTTATTATATTGAAAAATGCTAATTTTAAGTTTCTTAACACCATTTACTCATCCTTGATACTTGCATGTGGCAACTGTAGGTATTTATTTTGTATTATAATTTGAAATTCATCCAATATCTATCGCTTGTGTCATCATGAGTTTAAGTAATTTAAAAAACCATGAAAGAATTATCTAAATTTTGGACAAATAATATAAAATTTTATAGAATCAACTTCAAATTTCGTCCATAAGCGACGAGAATGTCTTGAGAAAGGGCATTAACCAAAGATTATAGCCATGTATTTTTTGTTGCGAAAATGCTTGTTTGATCTAATATTGTTAAACAAAGTTGTTGATTACTATAATTCTTACAGTTGACAGTTTGAACAAATAACCAGGTTAAAGACAATCTTTTGATCTCAAACATTTGCAAGCAAACAATTTTTTTTTATCAAAATCAAATTAAAAAATTCAATTAAAAATAATAATAAACCTTTTGAAAGACACCCCATTTGATATTCACGCACAAATACCGAAAGACATACAACAGCAACAGAAAAAGAGGCTCTGATGTCCACTTTGATCTACACAAAAGGAAATTTGTAATAAACGCCATCACATCGCCACGATTAGAATCAAATTACCAACATTGTATGCTCTATGTATGTTGAAAACACATTTTCTAAGCATAGACCACCGCGTGCGCGCGGCTGAGCACTAAACGCGTATTGTGTTTCTGTGGTTAGCAGCCGTTAAAGCTGGTGGGGTCGTTTCAATTTTTATAATTGGCTAACGACAATTGCGTGACAAAGTGTGACGTGTACTAAGAATCAATGAGTCGCATCTTAAAAATCAATGAATAAGAACAAATCGAAAGCAAATCATAAACATATAATCGGCGACAACAAAACACAAAATCAATTAATCAATCGACTTACCCTTGAAAATCCGTCCAGTAGAAGCTTTTGCAACGCCCAACTCCAACAGCAATCGCTTTGCCTTAGGGGATGATGATGATGATGGCGGCCAAGACTGAATTGTGTCTTTAGTTGCGCATTAACGACACTTTTCTCTGCTATTTTCTTGTGCTGCTAAAACCGATCAGCTATGTTGATCGCACCTGCTAACACATCACCACCACCCAATTTGCACTGTGCTCACTTTTTCCACTAGAGTTTCAGTTTCGGCATTCACTTTACTTTTCTTTTCTTTTTTTTCATGTAACTTTAATTTTTTATTTTTTATTAGATGCTATAATTCGGAAATTTGCGATCGCCAAATGAAGGAAAGTAGCGGTTGTTGTTGTTGTTGGTTGGTTGCCCTCCTGGGATGACACGCGATTGCCTTTTGTCAGCTTGTAAGTGCTTAACTTTTCACCATTATCTGGAGGACGTACACAACATTTGCATTAGCGTTTTCATGTGCAAATAAATCGCTTGCCACCGGTCTTAGTGCACTGTAGATTCAAGTGAAATCTTCCTCCGTTTAAATTAAAGCATCGGCATTGTGCATCTGAAGAAAAGATTTTGTTTTTTTAAAAACATCTATCATCTTTATTATCGTTTGTATTGATAGGAAAGTCAACAATCGGATAACAAAAATAGAAACCAAATACAAAGAAAAGAAGTGTGAATATTTTCATTGTGACCGGATAAATATAGATTAGGTCGAAAAGTGGTAAATATTAAGGAAAACAACAATATTTTTGACTTCCACTCCAATTAGCCAAACTTGAATACAAATTTAACAAAATTAATATCGACACTTTCTTTTCAATAAACATATGTCTTTAAGACATTTACAGTTAGCCGCATGATTCCTTTTTTAAAGCTAAACTATCAGCAGTTGACACCAATCAGATAAAAATAGATTAGCGACTATTAACTCTGAGGCACTTTTTTTTTTAAATGTTCCTACCAAAAATACGACGCAAAGAGAAGAAATCATTGAATTAAAATAAACTTTAGGGTTTTTTCTTAAATATTGAATAAATATGGGATGATATCAGTGAGCAATGAAAGTTCTCCGAAAGGTGGTGGCCGTTCGGTTAAGAAATCAAATTGCACGACTTTTAATTGATAGATTTTTGTTACAAGAAGTTAAAGGTGTAAATCGGCTGTTTTAGTTCAGATCAAAAATTACTTCAATGAGGCATCGATTTCAAGAAAATTAGGGTCCGAAAAAAATCAATAAACCAATTCCATTCTAAACACTAAAAATCTAGTTTTAAGGTTGCATTGTTAAAGCTTAAATGAAGATAAGAACAACAATAGGAAGAACTGCTACTGGAACAGGCAGCTCCGCCGAAAATTCGATTCTAGCGACGGCACACTTCTGTATAGCAATTACACTTTTGACTGTGCGTTCATGTTCTAGACAGATTGCGACTGCTACTATCTAAGAAATATGGCTGTAGCCACCTTAAATTCGACACTTGACGTAGCAAAACAACAAAACACCACAGTTTCATTTAGCTTGAGTACTTAAATAGTTGTTTTTTTAATTGAATTCACTTTAATTACACGAAACTAGGGGAGCGCGTTTCTTCATCCAACAAAAAAAATTATTTCACACTTCTTCACTCATACGCATGAACACAAACACACACACACTTGGTGTGCACACACGTTGACAGCTGCGCCACCACCGCGCGTATTTGATAAAAACATGCTGAATACGTACACGCCGAAATTACTGTAAATTCAGCAGGGCGCTTCAATGTGTTGGGTCATGTGGGACGTGTGCCTTGTGGGAATGTGTGCCTCATGCAATTAAATGCACCACAATGGAATGGTTGTGTTCGAACGTGAGATTACCAACGACACACTGGTGTGAGTGGCTGCGGGATGTATGTTAATTGTGTTTTCTTATTCCCATTTAAAGAACATTATTATTATTATTTTTGAATAAATGAGTACGTTTTCTTGACTTGGCGCAAAATGTAAGTGTCCCAAACACTTGAACAATAACATGTTGGCACAGGACAATCCCACCAGCATGATTTGTTGTGCGTGAACTTATTCCACCAGCCGTATGTTGGGATGCACTTGATTTTTCATTATTTGCACCTTTTCACCTTTGTCGTCACCGTCAGAACAAGTAATTTAGCACTCACTTCAACGACACTGCAGCTCTTTACCGTCCAGAAGATGGCCAATTGGTTGAAATAATGTTTTTTCTAAGACTTTTCAATATGGTTTGTTGTTTTCGTGCGCTGCGATTAGTGGACCGACTTTCAGAATAGCGATGGCGGCCATATTTTTTAGTCGATTTTGCCTTCACGCGTTCAGCCTCTAGTGCATTTGGTGGTGTGCGTGTGTTGAGGGTGTGTGAAAATCATTGCGCTTTGGAGGGATGCGTTTGGTTGTGTGCGGTCAGCGGTGGGGTAAATTCCTATTATGCCAAAGTCACAATTCTTCGCTACTACAGATGTTGAATGACAAGTGACTGACATATTCAAATGCTATAGCGGATCAAAATATATATATTACATTATTTATTTATACTTTCATTTTAAAAATTAATTACATTGAAATATCACATATACATATATTATATACAATAACATTTTAATATTAAAATAAATATTTTATACAGATTTATTATAGTATATAAATATTTTTATTACAGGGTGTACAAACAACAAAGTAGATGTAAAGTAGAAAATGTTTATTATTTATAAATGAGATTCACAGCTCATATTTTTATATAATATTAAATTTATTGAAGAATTAAAATTATATTAAAAATATTTTTGGTATATACCATACTTCGTTGAAAAGTATTTACTATATAATATAATTTTTTTTATAACTCTTCTTTTTAAGTGTTCTTTATGCTCCAAATTATCTCTTTTCAAAAACTAGTAGTAGTAGGAGACTTTGTTTATCAGTGACTTAGAAAATGTACAATTGCTTAAAACCATAGACATCTTAAGCAAGACATCAGCAGAATTTACAAAAACTTACCTACTGTTTGTAAATTCATACTGGAGTATCCCTTGTGCTCTGTTCTGTTTCATTTACCGACAATCCTAACACTACTTCTTCCAAGGATACTTCGTTTACATAATATTCTTCAACAGGAAACTCAAGGTGAAGACTCTCCAAAGTTTCAAAAATCGTGGACCAATTAATATTGGTAGTGAATATGCAACCTCGTAAAGTATCCTTATAAGAATACATTAACATATATTAATAAAAGAAGTAATTTGTGTATAATGTCACTTACCTTATAAGAAGAAGTAAAAGAACACTTTAATGATTCATTTAAGTTTTCACTGATTTTACTGACAACATGTGGATTTGTGTCTTCAGTTCCCTGTTTTAATCGAATCGTAATTGTATATCCTCCCTTGTAGTCCCTTTTTAATGTTTGTATGTTGTTCTGGCAAACTATCCTTCCCTTTGCCATAACAGCCAAGTTATTACATAGGTGTTCACACTCATCCATGCTATACAAAAATACGAATCAATTAAAATCAAATGTTTAAAAGAAATATTTATATAGGTGTACCTATGTGATGTTAAAACAATTGACCTTTGATTGTTTTGAAAGCTCTGAATGCAATTCCAAATAGAACGTCTGGATTTAGGATCTACTCCAGTTGTGGGTTCATCCAGGAATACAATTCGGCGGGCTGCAATCTAAATAATACGATTTAAAGTTTAAAACACTGCAAGGATATGTTTAATGCAATTATACCAGTGACAATGCCGTATTCAGTTTTCGTTTTGTACCACCAGAAAGTTCATCGACACTTTTGTTTCTGTATTTTTCGAGTTCAGCGTATTTAAGCCAATCTTCCACTATTTTGTCCAAGTCACCCATTATTCCCTGCATTTTGGCCATATACTTGAGAGTCTCAAATGTGGTCATGTAATCCAACAGCGCATCCGTTTGTGGGCAGTAACCAAATTCATTTTTATACTTCAAAAGATTCACCAAGATTAATATGATTTAACGATAAAATTAAATTTAAATAATTGTGAACCTTTTCCTTGTCCGTTCTGCAGTTTTTATCATCCAGACAGATAGACCCACCATCAATCGTCGTATTTTGAGTGATCATCTTGAACGTTGATGACTTTCCAGCGCCATTAGAGCCCAACAGTCCAAAGCATTCGCCTTCTTCGACATTGAATGAAATTTCGTTGACCTTTGATTCATTGTTGTAGATTTTTGTCAAATTGGATACTCTCAGAGGACAAGTTCTAGTTGATACTGAATCGCATTCATCCGCCATAAGATTTTGTTCGTCATGTTTGACGTTTACAACTTCGGTTAGTTGTGAATCGCTTGCAAAATTTTGTGTTTTGCAGCAACATTTGAAACATGCCTTTCTTGGTATATACCAGAAAAGCTCGCTAAGTCGTTTGCGATGATAAATATTATCAAGAACAAAGATTAGCAGGGTCTGTAACAAAATTAAATAAATTAACAGATTGCTTAACGCATTCATTAGACGACTTACCATCAAAATCACAGCTAACGTTGTTCCCATGAAGAGCATTTGAGTCAAGGAATCAGACGATTCAAGTGGAAACTCTTAAAATCAAAATTGATTGTTATTTGATAAACAATTATTCATTTTAAAAATACCTTGATGTTGCTTCTCAATGTGTTGCCTAACAATAGTCGTCAGTTGATAACGAAGCCTGAAATCTGGAATGATTCCCGTTATTGACATAAGAAATTGATATTTATTGATGTTGTCAGCCGATGATAGGAAGTGGGCAACAAAAGCTGGAAATTTAAAATAAAATTATATTTTGCTACAAATATACAAGAACTGATAAATTCTAACTGACTTGCGGTTAAATAAATGTAAAGCAACACGGAATAGAGACTTGTACTCGTCCTTAACAACTGGGTAAGAATGTAAATAACTGAAATGGTCCCAACTCCGTAAATCGCCAAAGCAATACAAATTTGACCTGCAAGTATAACAAAAATAATAATATCATCACATTTAATAAGATCAATATTACTTACAGATCTCGCCAAAGCTAAATACTTTGTTAAAAATCAGATGTACACAAAGAAGTAAGACGCACAGGCCAACATGACACAACAGATCAAAGGAGTAGTTGGCCAACCAATATCGAGACGAGGATACGTTTTGAATATGTCTAAATTTAGTCAATCTCTCTTGGAATGGTATTGAGACAAACAGAAATGTGTAAAAGGCAACCGCTGAAATACAACATTATCAACATAAACAAAAATCATTTAAATTGCCAATAATTCAAAAACTTACCTAACGGCAGAACAGTAAGGTACAGCAAAAAATCGTTCATGTTTTTCGCAAGTTTTATTCTATAAAGAAAAAAAAACATTAGGGATTCAAATAATTTAAGGTAAGAAATGTCTTACCTAGAAACTGGATAATTTGACAGGGAAATGGAGTTTTCCTTTTGTTTCAACCGAAATCCGATATTGTTAGCAACATTCAATAAGCTGCTGGAACTGTGGTAAATATTTCCAGAGAAAAATTCTTCGATTGATAATTCACCAGACTCTTGGAATATGAATGACAATGCCCCGAGAAGCTGTTCGTTGTAAAAAATGATGTCGTCCATTTCAATTTGCATAAGATCTTCCAAATCAAAACGATTTTCATAAATTTTGATTTTAAACAAAGATTTCAAAGTCCCACAAACCTGCTCTGACATCTGTAGCATTTCGATCCAAATAATTGATTCCTTCTGAATGTAAATAGTTGGTAATAATTTTTTTATCCGATTCCTTGGTATCGGTAAAGTACAAAGCAATATTCTTTCCAGATGCTATTGGAGCGCCCAATTCGATAATTTCGTGATGCGGCAAATAGGTAACTTTGCTGTAAATTGAAATGACACCCAAACCGGATGCTATCGAAGGAACTGCCAACTATGGGAGGAATGTTGTTTTAATACAAATTAAAATTGCCAAAATTTTCAAAGAATACTTACCAAAAGTAGAAAGTAGACAAATTCTCGTTTAATGAATATGCATTTCTTATAAAAAATGGCAAACATTTGGGATAACAAACTTGGTGTCTGTCTTTTTACAAAGCATTCCTCTGTAAATCAACAAACAGAAAATAAAGAACTAGGTAAAGTGTAAAGATGAAAATGAATGTACCTTTTACCATTGCAGTTGGACTTTTATCAGTTTCATCCACACCATTCGGACTACAGGACAAAAAGACATCTTCCAGTGGAGAGTCCGTTAAGCTAATGCTAGTTATTCCCAGTTCATTAGATGAATTTTCTAATTGCCGAAGTAATTGACTGTAAAGCCCCTGATCGTCATATGGCAGCGTTATGTTAAATGTTGGCCTCACAAATGACTTGATATGAAAGAGGAATAATTAATTTCAAGGTGTCAAACCAAATCGCAAACAAAAAAATACCCTTTTAGTAGCTTTAGGTATGTGTGATTTAACACATTTCATAACGGTTTCTTCATCAAAATATGAATTAGTTAACAACTTAAGAATGTATCCCGTGTTACATGTTTTTTTGAGCATTTGGCTTGTTCCCTGATGTCGAAGTGTTCCATGCTCAATAATGATGATTTTGTCAGCCAATTCTTCGGCCTCCTCCATGTAGTGGGTTGTTATTAAAATTGTATGTTCTTTTCGAAGTTTCTTCTACAAGACAGAATACATAATTTGCGTTAAAATTGTTCTGCAATATGAATAAAGTTATTGCAGTATTACCAATATGCGATTATGCAAATTAGATTGCATGTTGTGATGATGGAATGCATGAGGATTAAAATCACAGTTAAAAGCAACAAAACATGACATTTTTACAATAAAGCACATAAGTTATGACAATAATAAAACGGCTAAATTTTAGTTACCAGCAAAATATTCCAAAGTTCCCGCCTTGATTGTGGGTCTAATCCGGATGAAGGTTCGTCTAGGATGACAAGCCTTCAAAACAAAATTAATTGATTAGCGATAATGGATCAACCACAAAGAAATAACCGCAATAAATTACTTGGTATTGCCGATAATGGCGTTGCCCAAACAAAGGCGACGCTGCATTCCTCCAGAAAGTTTGTGGACTCGCTCATTTTGTTTTTCAATTAAATTCAGTTTACACAAAAGACTTTCAGCCTCATTCTGCAATGATTTGCCTTGTAAACCTCTCAGCTAAGGGATACGAATTTGTTAGCTACATACTCGATATGATGTAAATATTCAGGATTCTAAATGGTACATACCGTTCCAAAAAAGAGAATATGCTCCAACACAGTAAAGTAGGGTACCAAGATATTTTGTTGTGGACAGTAACCAATACTATTAAATGTGTCCTTTGTCTTAATAATGCCATCAATATTGATAACGCCCGAGGTTGGACTCGTGCAACCAGCCAACATTTGCATGGTTGTGGTTTTGCCAGCTCCATTGTGGCCAAGCAACACGGTTATTTCGTTTTTGTTCATTTCCATTGATAAATCTTTAACTGCGACTGCATACAAAAACATAATATTTAAACAAATTACTATATCGAAAATAAGAAAAAGTACTTACCAAATGATGATTTTCTGAATTTGTACGTAAACTTTTTGTAAATTTTGGTCAAATTCCGAATATCAATGTAACTTTGTCTCTCCACACTGATCTGCTCATTTACTTTGTGCGTTCGTCGACAGTTCTATAGGACAAGGTATGTTTTTAAATACATTTCTACAAACTTTAATTTTTAAATTATTTACACAAACTATGTTAAAAAGCGCTGGGGCACAGAAAATCAACAAAAATATAAACGAGTTTGCAACTAGAGTCCAATACACAGAAACAATTGCTTTTAGGTTTTCATCTTCCGTTTCTTGGTTACCTAAACATCTCCCTAAAAGTGTATAGAACGTTGTTAAAAAAAAACGGTGAATAGTAGACAATTTACCGACCTGTTTGAAGTGACTTTTCAAAGATCCTAGCCCCATGTAAATATGCATTCGTATTGAATTTTTGCAACAACCACACAATTGCATTGTATTCATTGTCAGCATAAAAATTCAGTGCAATTAACGGAAAAAAGTAGTATAAGAATCCTCCAATTTTAGCGTAAATTACTGAATATCAAAGGAAACAATCAGACACTGAATATTTAAAGAAACAAAAAATGCCAGAAATACCTCTCGCAAACAATCGCGAAAGCATAAAGGTGTAGCTAATGCTGGATGTCAAATACAGCACATTCAGCATAATTGGATGGAAGTGATTGATGCAATCATAAAAATCGTAGAAATAAATAACCACATAAAATGCCACAACGCATATTAAGAACCCCATAAACCAGCTAGTAAAGAAGAATGTTAAATTGTTTAGCCAGTACTTTGGCGTGACGATCCGGATATAGTTATCAATCCCGCGTTCCTTCTCTTCCACAATCGGAATTAGCATAAACGTTATTTGCATGATAATAAACGTCAGAACCAAGCAAACACTACACAGATAGATAGTGGAACCCTTGCTTTGAATCTCAATGGAGGGCAGATGTTCCAGTGAAATCTAAAAACAAGAACAAGTCGTAAAAATGATAAGAGCAAATAAAATGCAATCAATAATTACCTCAATTCCATCCGCTTCATTTTTACTCCTGTAGGAAGAATCAATCGCAAATTGCAGTGCGAGAAATCCACTCTCAAAGTATTCATCAGTCGCTGTAAAGTAAAGAAAATTTTAGCATTTTTCGAACTAAAGTTATATGAAACTCACATCTTGATCCAGCCATAGCGAAATTGTTTAAGTAAATCGCACTTGTTTCAAACTCATTACTTCTTGTTCGAATCGTGTAATCTAAGCGTAAAGAAGCATTCTCCTTAAATTCAACCGTGAAGTCTCGGGATTCAAAATGAGTTTTAAAGTGGTTGGTAAAGGCTTCGTAGTCGTCATAATAAATAAGTCCTTAAACGATCCCATTTTTATTACTAGGTGAATTGATATAATCTCAGTTATAATCTGTGGAAAATACTTACGCTCTTCGATGATTTCCATCCTATTGCGGACATTTTCCATGAGGTCATTCACAAAAGGGCTATTTGGGTAAATACCAATTTTGTAGACAATATCACCCGGGTATGTGCTATATATATTTTCCTATCATAAATATAAAGATAATAAACAATAATAAAGATAATATATTTTTACAATATCATATTGTTATCAAACAGATAGTGTATCATTTTTTTGTCGATTAAAGTTCAATGGATCAACTTTTATACAACAAATAATAATGTGATACTAATATTTTCAATAACACACCTCAGTTTGCAGGAAAAATGTTGTGGCGAAGGTAGGTGTCTCCTTTAATCCACTGTACTTGAAGACCAATGTTATAAGCAACAGTATTAATGCACCGACCACATTAAGAATAAGCGGACAAATCGCGCTTTTGTAAAATTGTACATGTTTTCGCAAATATATTTGTATTATATTTAACATATTTCATTTATTTAAAAAAAAAACATTTAGAACAACTGTGCTCGACACTGCATCAAGTCGCGCCTGATGGGTTTTATGCACACGCGTATATATTATGAGTTGCTTCAAATGTCAATATGTTTTATATAAAATCTATTCAAAGTACAGGGTGTTACGAAACAATAAACAATATATTTTATACTATAATATTAATTAAAAAAAATTCTTCGCATCACAATTAATAATTATACACAAAAAAATATTTAGATTTGTTTAAAGGAATAGAGCACTACATGTGGTCCTACTTAGACACCGTACCCTGTATGACTAACAAAAACAATTTTACTACTTGAAAATGCTGAACTGAAGGTATAAAATAATCTTATTGGAGATACCAAAAGATACGATTATTTGATTTGATATTCGTTATTTACATTATTATTATTTTTGCGGCTTTATCAGGAATATTACAAATTGTTTGTTTTCATTCTGCAGAAATATCTGTTGGAAAATATCAAATAAAGGCGCAATCGGCAAAGCAAGAAGTGTTATTAAATCTGTAGGACGAAAGACATTTTTTTATTTTAAACCCTTTTTTTTAAATTTAATTTTAAACTCCTGTTATAAACGTAAGGGCATCTTTACCTGAATTTATTTTGATTAATGTTTTAAAACCCTTTTAACATTTTGTATCGACAATTACCAATTAACTAGTATTTAAAGATTTTAAAACGAGCCAACGAGAATATGAAACAAAACCCTTTTAAATTATAAATTCAAATATTATGTATCATTAACAGTATTAAAAAAATTATAAATGGAGAAGTTAGGGAGATTTTAAAATTCAATCTAAATTTATTATATGATCTTACTACTGACGAAACATGTAAAAAAAACTCAATTTTTTGACCGAATGGAAGTTGATCCTATATATCCCACAATTTCCATAATTCCATCGTCCTCCCCAACATATCGTCGAGTTTGTATTGGTCGTTGTTTCTTTGGAACTTCCATGTTAGGTTCAGGCTATAGGTAAACATTTTTTTAAATCAAAAACACAAAATAATCAATAAAAAATATTACAGGCAACTCAAAAAAAAAGGAAGGTGATTCAAGAGTGTCATTTAAAGATTCGGCATATTTAAATTTTCTAACGGCTTCAAGTAGCTCAGTGTTTCCCTCCATTTGACCGGAATTTCTGCAAAAAATATATTAGTTCAAATATGTACAATTGATTTAAAAGCCTTAAGAAAATTACGAGAGTTCCATGATATTATCGAAATCTTCAAGCATTGACCTATCACCAGATTCTTCATCATCATACAATTCCCCTTCAACCTCTTTATCCTGTGCAGCAAAGTCTCTTCCAGCTGCTTGTTCATCGCGAATATTTTGTTCTTCCATTAATTCTGCTCCTAAGTCATACTCACGTTCCAGCTCTTCATCCGCAAAGTTTCTTGACTGAAATTCTAAAACAGCCAACTCGAAATAAGTCAAACTGATGTGTTTCCGAAAGTGACAATAATTACCATCATCATAAGGAAGTACATTTGCGAACTGTGCTTGTTGAGCAGCCAGTAAATCAAAATTGTCTTCATCATCCCAATCAATAGATCGTCTATTAAGGAAGCTTGACAGGTCTTCAACTGGATAATTGGGATACTCTGTCCAATATTCTTCCTCTGAAGCGAATTCAAACTCTTCCGAAGGATGACCATGACCTTCTAACACTGGTGATGCAGAAAATCTCTTCACTGGTGTTTGGTTAATTTGGTTGGGTGACAATGAACTTGCCCGATAAGGAGCCGATTGAGTCGTTGGTTGATTTGGAGTGCTCACTGACATATTTTGTAAATATTGTTGTCCTTGGGGATTGTATGCACTATGGATAGTAGTTGATGGCACCAAAACTGTTTCACATATAAATTCTACGGAGCTATCGGACTGATTGTTGTTTAATTCACGTTGAAGCGGACGAGATAGAGGTGAATTATTAAGAAACTCAAAGGAACCGTCATCCTGTTCTGTAAACGGCCCTGGGTTTCTTTTAGTATTTCTTTGATTTGGGCTTTTTAAACTAAATGGTTTATTCATAATTCACGTTTTAATTTAAACAGTTTAAGTCTTTATGAAATTAATAACAAACAGTTTTGCAATTAATTTAGATTAACATAAAACAATATGAAAAACAAAACTGAATATAAAAAGCAAAGTAATTCTGTACATACTAAAATAATAAAAACACATTTTTCTGTAATTTTTTTATTTGTATCACTTCATTTCAATTGAATAATATAATGTTTTATGTAATTACATGTTGAAAAAAATCATTAAGACTAATAAATTGAATGCAATTATTCCATATATCCTTCTACACTTTTACCAGGCGAAATGAGTGTTTAGCCCAAAGCGCCTATTTATTGTTTGCAAGTTTGGAAAAAGCAAATTTTCGTTATGATTTTTTTTTTAGTATTTTTAAATTTTGTTTTTATCGAAAAGAATTTTTAAATGGGTATTTAACGTTTTACGTCATAAATATATTCACACATAGAGAGAGAGAGATAGACAATTAGCGATTTTTTTTTTGTTGTTTTGGGATAAAATTTGATTTGTACATTTAATAATATATTTAATTTACATTAATTCTGGATGGAAAATAAATTTAACATGGGCATGTACAGCTATTATTGCATTGACATAAACTGTGTAACGACCAATTTATGCTTTGAGAGATGTGAAGATGAATAAATGATGTGAACTAAGTAAAACGATCGTTTAAAGACGCACTTGAGAGCAAATAAATTGTTGTAAATACAAGACTCAGTTTATTTCAATAAACATGGCATCGCAAAAACACAGTAAATATTGTAGATAAACATTTAAATAAACCAAATACATTCATATTAAACCTAGTTAACATTTTAGCCAATCAAACCATTGCCAATCCTTCTCGTTTGTTTCAAATGATCCATCACTGTTTTGTTTTTTTTTTATCAAAAAGCACCACACACTAATTATGTAATTATTAATCTAATTAATCGTTAAGAAAATTTAATATATTTGTTTCATTTCAATATTTATTTGTTTGTTTTTTTTTGGGTTTTTAATAATTTTTAATAATGTAAAGCTTTAACAAGAGAGTATATATTTATATATATATATATTTATATATTGCTGTTTGTGTTCATTTATACCATATTTTTTGCTCCACGTTTTACTTTCGATTATCTAAAATTACTTTAAAAATGTACGTTCTGTTTTAACGGAATTTTACTTTGATTTTTTAATCCATTTATGTAAATGTAAATCACAATCTGTTTGTAGAAACAAATGTAATAATTTATATTATTTAAATTGGTATTATTTTGTCGATTTCATCACTTTCACCTAGTGATAATTTAATCTATATTTCAACAAATTAATGCTAATAGTAAAATGAATTTTTATGTTTGTGTATTTCGAATATGATCTTTAAAAATTAGGCTTTTTCTCACTAATTAAGGGCGTATCTTTAAAGTTGCATGACGTTGCAAAAATATCGGATCACAATCCTTTTTTTCGGTTATAAATTGTTTATCTATACATCATTTTGAACAACAACTAAATTAGTAAATATTTTGAAACTGCAATAAAATTCCGGCTATTTTGTCCTTATATCAATCACCCGAATGCCTAAACAATTCGATTTGTTTTTTTAAATACTATGTTGGTAAGTTGAATGGAAGTAACAAACGTTTGGATGAAACGAAATATTCTGCTTTTTTTCAATAAATACAACACGGATGTCCTTGATATGGTAAGTCGTTACGAAATTAGTAGGTGAGTTAATCACTTTAATCGTTTTTCGCCTCTTCTCATTATTATATTTTAACAACGATTAGCAAATATAACATTTTGTTCAGCTATTTATTTGTCATTTATATAATTATAATAGTAAAATAATTTAAAAGATGCAATAACCGTAGTAATGGTAATAATTTTGATATTGATTAACAATGCTACAATATAATACATATTGTTAATAAATGTTTTTAATTGTTTGCTTAGTTGTATAATTAGTATTATTTTAAATATTGAATTGTTTCCAAAAATGTATCTCGTTCAATAATTAATTACAATAATTATAAAAAATGGTTCGTCGATGGATTTTTTTACTTTGTTCTTTTACTTTACTTAATCTTTTTTTTTTTGTAACACGCAAATCTTCGTTTACACAAAATAGGCATTGGAAAAATAATGAAAGGAAAAATCGTGATAAAAATGTATGATGAATAAAAAGTAGTTACATAGCTCTCAAAGAAATTATTATATACGCACCTCTCTTTCAAAAATGATATTTAAATAATTTTTTAATAAATTTATACAATATTACAATATAGGTTTGTGCGAAACTATTAACTTTTCAATGATTCACTGTAAACTATTAAATTATACTTGACAATTTCGACATAACTTAATTATAGGGAATCAAAATACAGCAAAAATTCAATCAGCCGGTAAATTTGTAATTCTTAATTTTAATTATTTCATTAAAATCCCAATGGGATTTAGACTTTTAATGCATTGACGCACAAAATAACCTGTGCACCTAATAACAATGTAATCTTTAAAGACAACAAAGCAAAGAATTCAATTGTAATTTAAAATTCTAATTAACTGTATTTTGATTCAAAAATCGTTTTTATTTGAATTGCCCAACACTTTTGATAACAATATTCGCTGTTCATTATTTCAATTAAAATCTAAAGTATGTGATAAATACATATATGAGTGGAGTATCCATTTATTTAGCTCTTAAGTAGCTGATCAGTTCGCTTGTTGGCCTCCTCGAGTCTAACGTTGTTGTTGTCGCCCTGGATGAAAGTAAAAGAAAACAATAATAATAATAACAAATAATAAAAAAAAATCAATAATAAATTATCATTTAAAGAAAAATGTTTAAAATTTAATGCCTAAAAAAAAATTATGAAACATAAAAATGAAATTATAGGATAAAAAAGACAAGCAAGCACAATCTTAGCAACGACTGAGAAGACATCACTGTATGAAAACTTCTTTGTACATACAGAAGCTTGAGCGACAAGGTTCACCCATATTGCCCTTTAATTCAGGCAGAAGAATTCGCTCTTCTGCTAAGACGTTTGAATAACTTATTTATTAAATACATTAAATTTGGTAAGCCAATATAAAGGCGTGCATATAAATTGAACGTTAATAATTTGTCACAAGCGACCGTATTAACTCAATTCATAATTACATCATTGATTTCGTCTTCTCAATTCATAAAGTTAGTAAAAATTCAAAAAATAAAAATCACGCAAATTTTTGTCAAGAAAACTTCTTGTTAATAAACCAATAAGCAAATCTTGTTATTTTTCGACTTTAAGAACAGTTTTACTTGAGCCATTCTTAGCGTTCTTAATTGTATGATACCTCCACTAAAATTTATAAAACAAAATGTTTAATTTGGATTATAATTTTTGGTATGCCATAATTGTTTTATCATATACATGTTTTTTTTGTGGTTTTGAATTGGAAGCTCAAATTTTCGCATGAATTTTCTAATGTTTATTTTTGTAGTTTATTTGCATAATCGCCTCGTTATCGAGGTGCAAATATTCAACCAATTTGTTTCTGATTAGATAAAAATTGATTTTTTGTTGTTGGTAGTATGTGGCCAATTCACGATTCCATGCAAAGCTTTAACTATAGTAAAATTGAAAACAAATGTATAGGAAATGTCTTTTACGATTAAGTGAATATATAATTTTGTCATGTCATGTCATTCAATGTATGAGAAATTTGGTAAATTAAAAAATTTTGCCACTCCCTACGTGTTCCGATTTATCCAAATTTTTATGGTTTCATTATATTTATGTATTTTTTTGACTTTACTTTATATAGTTAAATACAAAAAATATAAACTCATATAGTAATATCAAATATGATTTGTTCATGCTTCTTGCATTTAGAAGCTTTAAATTTCTTTATAATAAAGTTCTAAATAATAGCAGCATTAACAGTAACAGACCATCACAATAATATTGATAATTGTATAGAGCGACACAATCGACAATCGATAACTGCTTATTTCAGGAGCTGGTGGGCCCGCTGATTTGCGACAGCTATTCGTGTCTCGTTGGATTCACCCTGTTTTATTTTGTTAGAGGATTTTAAGCAGCATGAAAAGAAAGGATTATATTGCCATTTAGTTATAAGAGACAGGTTATAATTAGTATTTTCACATATAGATAAGATTAAGGATGAAGTACAGAAAAACGCTTTTCCACCACCGCTGCAAAATGTTAAAGTTTCTTCATTGATTGAACTTACCTTGCGGTTGATTCTATCGATCTGTCGATTCTGGTTCTCGAGTTCCGAGCCCATATCTAAGGCCATGTTTCTCAAATTACCGATCATTGTGTTAACCTGTCCCATGTTGTCTTCCATCTCGTCTTCGCGTGCGTCATTTGTAATTCTGGCCGATTTCACAAGAGAATAAATGTTATTGTAATTTTATGCCTCGAATTTTGTTTGTTTCTTTCTGACAACATCTTGTTTAGGGGTTTCTTTTTATACGAATGTAGAAGAAATTTAACAAGATGGCTCACAGAAAATTAACAAATGCATCTAAAGAATCATACTGAAACAAGAAATTTTGAATAAAATTTACCGCCCAATGTAGCCAGCTTGTGGAATCATGCCACTACGATCGTCCATCACACGTTGGGGTTGGTTGTTTACGACTTTGCCATCGTCGTTTCCTTTCCATGTGCCATCATCCTCTTTAAATGATGCGCTCCTTTAAAATGTTTAAACAAAATAGTTTTTGTATAGATTTTTACATCAAAATTTGAATAAGACAATATTTGCCCAAAACAATTTTTGAGCCTCTTTCTTTCCACAATAATAATAATAAACAACAATAATGCGAAAAGCTTTTGACACGTTCCCAAACAAACAACATCGTGTTCCTCATACTTAATTCTTTCCTATTACTCATATCATCCATCAAAATTCAACAAGTCGCGATCAATCAATAAGGAAAAGGATAAAACCGATACTAGCGACAAGCTTTTGTTAGTTAATCAGATTAGCGGTTCCACGTTGAACATAAGTGGTTCATTATTTAAGCTGCTAAAAGCCACAATTTCTTTTTTATATGTCGACAAGGATGCCCCATTCATCAACACTATAAAAAACATTAATTCTTTTAAATTATTTAATTCAGTTAAAGCTTACTTGTTGCAAGGCAGAACACAGAGACCACAACACTTTTCCATGCCGCTCAAATTCTTTTCAGCTTCACGCATGTCGGCGTTGATTTGGTCCATGCCCTCCTCAATTCGGTCCAGTTGCTCTAATTAAACGGTGGAATAATTCGATCAGTAAATTATTTAAAACAAGTTATGTTCAGATGAATATCTTCTTTATACAATGAAATAAGTCGAAAATTGAAATCATAAGGATGACACCTTTTTGAACAACTTTTTTTTATGAATACTCATAGTGGGAGCGGAAAAATGAATATAATATAGTAAAACATAGCGTCTTGAGCAAATCGGCAACAAAATCAATAGGATTTTATTTAACTACAAAATTATATCCAGTAATTAGCAATAATAATTGAGCGCAATTTTGATATTAATTCAATTTTGTTTAATTTAATTTGATAAGATTTGCACAAGACAGGAAAGTAAATATTTTAACAAATCTAGATTTAAAGAAAATATGGTATACATAAGACAAAGATTAATACAAACAATTTAAATATTTTAACCCTGTTACAGTTGAATTAATATCATTTGCTAGTATAAAAATCCGTATTTAAACTAAATAAAACATGCAACTACATGCAGTTATGGTTTTAATTGTATTCGTGATTAGCAACTCATTCCAAATAAACTATACTAAATGTTAACTCTCGAGTAACTGAAAAGAAAACAAATAAAGAAGCAAATTAGGAAACTAAAATCAAATTTGTAGCAAGAAAGTGTTTTTTTGCATAACAATTAAAATCGAAAGGATTGGAGTTTGAAGATTCACAAAAACAAGTAGCACTTCAAACATCTATATTTAATTACTTTTAGGACATTACTTAGAGGATATAATAAAGGTACTGTTTTAAAGGTAACAGAAGAAATATATAAATTTTAGAGATCAGTAATTTGCTTCTTGTTCAAGTACTCACGTGTTGAAAATTAGTTTAATTTTTGAGTAATTGGTAACAGTGTTTGTTGACTGAATATCTTAGATTATTTTTTTTCTATCGTTTTAAAAGTGATTCTTTACAAAGGGTGGTGGCTCGTGGTGGTGGTGGTGATTTCGTGGTTGGTATAGTTGTTGTAGTTGTAGTAGAGTAATTTATTTGTAGTTGATTCAGAGTTTGAGTTAACATTATTATGTTCATTTGAAACCAACTTATTTGGACTGTTGTAGTTTCAAGCAAATTTCAGAGATTTGTTTTTTGGTTTAATTGCAGTTTTGTTGCGATTTATTTTGGATGTTAGATGTGAAAAATATTGTGAAATATTATGGTGTTAGTATTTTGATATACATATAGATTTATATATTTATATTTTTCGTCTTTTAAATAAATGAAATGTCCAAGCACACAGAACAATAAAGGCTCAATGATATTGATCGATTGATCAATTGCCATAAATTGAGCATTTATTGTTTTGGGGAGAATTTTTGTAAAATAAATGTTTGTCGGTTGTTCAGAAAAGTTTACAAAATCTTTAATTAGAAAAAAAAAAATCAAAAAATCTGTTATTAAATACCGGACAAACTTTTAACAAAATTCCCTCCCCACTACTCTCTTCTAACAGCGTTCTTGTATTTTGTCTGTGTTTTTGAGTAGTTTCATTTATTTTCTGGGTCATCATTTTGATCTTACCTCCTTGTTCGTCCAGCATAACGATGGAACGCATCCCAACTTCCGTTGTCTAAACAAAAACAACCACAAGAGGTTCTTTATCTTTTCCAATACCGTATATTACATTAAAAAGCATATTAATCAAAGTGCATTAAATATTAATTACAAACTCTCGTCGACGTTAAGTTTTCTTTTTTTTTTAAACCAAAATCGCAAAGTTGCCACCAAAAACCTCGCTACATAAGTAGGGGAGAAGGAATAAACCAGCGCCCAGTTATCAAACGGATCTCAATGTTTTTAACAAATTAATACAATTTTTATGTGTTAGAGATTAGTCGAAGCACCACTCGCATTATTCATTCAACACCATACTTGGATTAATAAATATAATCGAAATGTAAACCCCATTTGATTATATGTGAAAGACCACTCTCATTTATAATTCAATTTCTTACCGCCTTGGTGGCCCAAGTTATTAAGGGTTTTAGCGCCAGCTTCTTCGCTCTAGAACATATCATATCATACGCAGAGATGAATAAAACTGTTAAACAACTGTTGGTCAATATGTAACTTGCAAATCATAGCAAACTGACGTCTGCCAATTTGCATAACTGCATCGAAGACGTTGAGAAGTCACTAAATCAAGACTACAACGTAAAATGTGAGTGCGATATTAAGTACAATTTAATTCATCTTCTTATTTCATTACCGCACGTACATTTCATGTCTTAAGGTATATATAGTAACAACCTAAAAAAGGGATTATTTCAGGGATGTGCAAATAAGTTTAGCATTACAAATTTAACTATCTACAGAAAAACATAATTAAAAATATTTAAGAAAACGTAGTTTAAACAGGACTAAATCGCAAGATAACTTGTGAGAAAATACGTGTTCAACAAAATCATTATTTTAAGTGCGGGAGAGGGTGGTTTTGCTATAAAAAACGGTGCTCAATCGGTATTTGCCGTATGGAAGGCAAAGGGCCATGTCACAACATAACAGGTGTTTTATGAGCTGGGAAAGTGGGACCTTAATAAGGGTAGCAAGGTGTGTTTGTGAGTGTGCCAACATACTTTATAGAGCATGTACATGTAAAATATAAAATATTTTTTTAAGAATGATAACAGCAGAAAGCACACAAGCATTAAGCGCTTTTAGCAGCAGTAAAAAGTTTATGTTATACGGTAATAATCATAAAGAACAAAATGAAAAGTTAAATACAAACACAACAGATACAAGCGTATAACTTCAATATTTTCTTAAGTATGTTGTTCTTTTGGTTTGAATAAAAACATATTGATGGGGAATGTATGAGTATCAAAAACAATACAGTTAATTTGAAAATAAAAAAAAAACCTTACAGCTAAATTTCAATATTTTTTTTTGTAATGTTTAAATATTCATTGATGATTTGTAACCAAAAACAAACGGAAATGTTGAAAATATAACAAAATTGAACTGAAGCATAAATATCATGAACATATAAACATGGTATTTAGCCGGGAGCGTACTTTATTTCTTAATTTAAAAAGATTTTTTATTAGTCAACAATAAATTATTCATATTCAAAAATGAAAAACTTTAAATTGAAAAATCGAATCAAATCAGGGAAATAAGTTGTACAAACAAAGCAAAATGTAAACGAAAAGTTGTTAAAATGAAAGAAAATTGTGTCCAAGGTGACTCACCTCCCTGATCGTCAAGAGCTACCAGGGTACGAATCCCGGCTTCCTTGCTCTGTGATGCGGCACAACAATAATTAGTAATAAAGTGTCATTATGTTGTCTTTTAAAATTGTATACATAATAAGGTTGCTTTTTTTTTTTTAGTTTGTTTTAATTATTGTACAGGTATTTGTATGTCGCAAATAAATTTGGCAAATTTAATAATTATACAGGTACATGTGTTATATTAATAATATGTATTCATGTTGGCTTAAAAGTTTTGTAGATTCATTTTAAATTTTCTTTAAAGATTTAAACACACAATTTGGTATAATATATCGCAAAAAAAAACATCTTTTGTATATTAAAATACCGAAAATTTTGCAATATTTAATATTAGACCAAATTATATGTATTTAAGCTAAAGAGTATATTTGTTTTTAAAGAAAAAGGTCTGTGGAGGTGAATTTTTTAAGACTGAATTTGATGCAATTGTTGTTAAATGCTGTTATTTACCTAAAAGTATATTAATGAATTAAAAATTAATGTCAGTAACATTCTTCTTGGATTGGTATATAGTTCTTTTTTCTTTTAAAATTATTACACATAATATATTTGTGACCCTGAAATGTAGAAATGTTAAAGAGTATATTGCAGTTACAACCAAATAAAATGTCTAAAATATGAAAATGGTAAATTTCCAGAGTATATGAGATTTAATATTTATGCTGTTGTTATTTCGTCGTATTTGGTATTATTAGTAGTATCTTTTGATTTGTGATTTAAAATTTAATTTCTTAGAAAAAGTCGTCGGGTAGATTAATTGTATTTATCTTATCGACAGAGGTAAATTATAAAATGCAGTGGATCAGTGTTTGTTTCTTGATAGCATCTGAGATTTCGTTGGAAAATTATCGCTCGGGAAAACATTAAATGATAAAATATATATTTGTGATAATGTTTGTAGAGAGTAAAGTATGAAGATTTCGAGGACAGAGATCAAATTGTGAATAAATAATAATGTTTATTTCATGAGTTCAATGTTAAAAAAATAGTAAATAGTATAATAACACAAAAAGCTTTAAGGATTTAAATGATAAAATCAAACATATCTCAGAATGGTGTCCTTTGTTTATACAGATTATATTTCCAAATATGGATGCGGGATAATGTTTATAATGTGAAGGGCCATTGCTACATTGCACATACCAAAAAGGAATATAAACCCCAAGAATAAAATTATAGAACAAACATCCACAACAACAAAAAAACAGATATAGAGCGACATTGAAGGTAAAATAATTGTGTTAATGTTTTAAATATGGATCAATAGACATCATACAATAAATTTACAGATTTTTGGGTTATAGACAGACATAATATAACACTATTTTAAAAGACGGCACTAATTCTGCAAAACAATTCGCCAGCAAATGTATAAAACAAACATAAAACATAATTTTTTTTGTATAAACAGATATATGGATGTAAACATAGAACGCATAAAGAAACATTCCAATTTGATTTTGTGTGACAAACAGGGAGTTGTAGCGTTTACATGTTAATACTGTATTTTTAGATGTTTTATGTATGTGAAAGGGCACATTTAGTCATTCCAAGCAAACTATATAGTTATTCATTCACAATCGTTAATATTAAATCCTTATCGTGGAAAAGGGTCAATCAATTCATTTGTGAAAGGAGTTTACTGAGTCAAGAAGAAAAAGAGATTTTAGGAATAAAACACTAAATTTGGATTTACTAAACAAAAACTTTCGGTAAATTTAAAGTACCGCGAACACTTCAACGATTTCAATAAAAAGTTGTTTATAATATTTAAATTTCAAAAATGTCATTTCAAATTTACCGAATGTTTCCAGTCATTAAGGAGGTATCATTTTAGAAAAAAGCATACAGAGATCGACTTAGGAAAAATAATTTAGAAAAATATACCTTATTTACTAAAGAAACATTTGATTCCATTTTTCGGATAAACATTCTACCAATCACAGGTTGGATAGAATTAGAATTCCTAAAGAGTCTGCAGTTGTCATGCATATGGTATATCGACTTTACACTTTTTTATATTTACATTTTACATCGAGACACTTATTTTTTTGTTTATTTAAAATATTAATACATTCATGCAACACCAACAGCACATAAAAATGTTATTACATAAAGGTCATAACCATTTATAAGTTTTTGTTATTTTTGCAAGGAAGTTTAGCATGGAGATATCAAGGAAAAATATTATTTTAGGGATAAAAAAAATATAACAAATATTTTATTTTGGCTGTTGTATTAGATTATTACGATTGTCCACATGAATTTTTGTATTAATCTCAATTCGAAATAAAAACCATTGACAGTTTTCATGTAGATAATTCAATAATAACCAATAATTGAGGGTCAAGTAGCCAAATGTCGCCAATTGTAATCAAATCAACATTTTTTTTTATCCAACAAACGAAATCATACAAAAAACAAGTTTAAGTGAAAAGAAATAGAGTTAAGGGATAGAATATTGAATAAAAGAAAATCAATAAAATGGAAACCCTTTCGGCCGCTCAATGCTAAGATAAATCGGAATTTCTATCGTATATGAGAGATATAAATAGCTGACAGCATTTGAACATGATATGTATTTGTAGGTCATCATATATGAAAAGGCTATTGAGTTATAGCCTGATAAGTGCTAAAATACAACAACAATGCAT
>JANSTS010007897.1:0-10218 GCA_026546915.1 Sylvicola fuscatus | reverse complement strand
CAAAAATTAAAACTATAGTTTGTGACAAAGAGGATTCCATGCGAGGTGCCACAATGGAAGATGCTATTCTATCAGATATTTCAGCTGGTCTGATACCATTTTATGTAAATTAAATTCTGAATTTTCATTTGTTTTTTCTAATTATGTAATCGCAACATTTATAGGCTGTGTGCACCTTGGGAACTACCAGCTCTTGTGCATTCGATCGTCTCGACGAAATCGGAGTTGTGTGTCTCAAGTACAAGATATGGGTACATGTTGATGCAGCATATGCTGGAGCAGCATTTATTTGTCCTGAATTTCGGTATCTCATGAAAGGTATTGAATTGGTTCAGTCTTTCAACTTCAATCCACATAAATGGTTGCTGGTTAATTTCGACTGCAGTGCCATGTGGCTAAAAGACCCCAGTTGGATTATTGACACTTTCAATATGGACCCGTTGTATTTGAAACATGATCAGCAGGCAAGTGCACCAGATTTTAGACATTGGCAAATACCGATGGGAAGACGATTTCGTTCACTGAAAATTTGGTTTGTCCTGCGTCTTTATGGTGTCAAGGGCCTCCAGAAGCACATTAGACATCATTGTGAATTGGCAAAAATGTTCGGTGAGCTTTGTAACAAAGATTCAAGATTTGAAATCTATGGAAAAGTGGTGATGGGACTTGTGTGCTTCCGCCTGAAAGGTGGTAACGAACTATCAGAGACGCTGTTGCGAAAAATCAATGGACGAAGGACAGTTCACATGGTTCCGGCTAAAATTAATGATGTTTTCTTTCTGAGAATGTCTGTTTGCTCAAGATTTACTACAGAAGAGGATATCAAATTTACTTGGAATGAGGTAAAAATATGTGCCGATGAAACATTAACTGATAGAACAAGGGGAGAACTTAAGAATATATTAAATAGCATCTGCTTTGAATAAACTAGTTATATTAAATTGTTTTTCTTTTCTTTCATTGTCACAATAATTTATATAAACTAAGGTGGTTCAGGAAAGACCGTCTGCACTTTGGATATCAGCTGTTGCTAAATCAAACATCAAGTCGAAATCGGTGCTGTGGATTTACAATCGACTTGGATTGTTAATTGAAAACAATTGAGGATGCACCAGATTCCTAGTACGAACAAACTGGGTTTGTTCTAAGTTCTTGTGTTATAGGAAGACATAAGCATATAAGATGTTATTGTAAATGATCAAAAATGTTAGCTGAGCTTTGTGACAGAGATTTAAAACTTTATGTTTTGTAAGCTACCGCCTGAATTATGACAACGATATGTCAGAGAAGTGCGAAAAAGAAAAGTTGTTTAAATAGTCTGCCAAAAATTAACCATGTCTTTGTTTTGAAAAGGTCTTATTATTTTATTAAAATAATCATTGCTGTAAATGTTGGTGTTACGAATAATATTTCTATTTTAAATAAATTATAATTCATTAGTTTTTAGTTTAATTCCGAAATATTTTACCGTCCACTTGTTAAACACAAAAACGGCTGTGATCTTTGTATTGTGCATTAACCTTGACCTTGACCGACAATACAAAACCATTCCTTGAAATGGAATCTTGTTTTCGGCCGCTGGGAATTGGATGACAGAAAATATGACTTGTCATTCTTTTTTTTTGTCATTAAAAAAATGAAGTAAAAGTATTATTGAGTAAAAGAAAGTTTGGGTCTTAAAAAAATCATTAAAAGTGGCTAAAGGTTAAGTAACATAAGGTTGGCTTATGCCAACAATTTTTAATGCTTTCCAAATAATTTATTAAACTTCAATCAAGAAATTTACCTTTACTAAAAATCATCGGCATCTAAATAAAACTAAAACACGTGGTATGGAAGTTAACTATATTTTATTTCAATAAAGTTAATGATAATTTATATTACATTAAAAATATGTCTCGCTTAAACTTAACAATATATACTCGTTAATACCCAAGTGAAAAGTGAAAGGAATGGTAACATTGTTTTGATGAGTGATGATAATTTAAAAGAAAAGTCTTACACAACCGAGGATTTCAAAAGATTTAATAAGCCGCTAAATGGCGATATTGTTTTCTTCGCAATTTTTCCTCTTAACTTCTTGCCTTGCTTCCGTAAACATTTGGAAACAAAAATGCAAGTCAACGGTCCATGAGAATCCACAATATATGCAAAATTATGTATGCACGCGAGAAGAAAAAAGTGAAATGAGACCTCAAAACTTGAAATTATTTGACTTTTTCTTCATTAAGAGCGGCTATGTTGAGGTCAACGACAAACTTCTCACTCACTTTCTCGATAATGTCTTGACCAATAATCGATCGTGTCTGTTGTGCCAAACCGTTTTTCACACCGCTGATATGATGACTGAGCAGAACCTGCTCCGCCTGTGCTGTTATCTCATTCCACGCAAAATCAATGTCTTTTTCTTCTGGCGCGAATCCGCACACCACAAATCGAATGATCAATTTTCCGCGACATGTGGCCGGAATCATGTAAATCTGTTTTCGTTCGGTGATGGTCTCGAGAAGCTCCTTTGTTAGGCTGTCGTCTCCCTTTAGCCGGAAACAGATCAGACCCATGCTACGTGGAATAACTATCTCGAAACGGCTGTCATTTTTCACCATCATCTCAAATCGCTGAGCCAACCGGACATGCTTGCGAATGTTTTCCCGAATTTTATTAGCACCGATGGTGCGCAATGTGATCCAAACTTTTAAGGCTCGGAATCGACGACCTAGCGGGATTTGCCAGTGTCTGTAATCGGGAGCTTTAAGCTCACCCTGATATTTGTGTGCCAGATAAATACGATCAACTGTGAATGCATCAACCACCAGATCGGCATTCTTAAGCCACATGGCGCAGCAATCAAAATTGACAAACATCCACTTGTGTAAATTGTAATTGAAGGAGTCGGCCCACTCGAGTCCCTTCATTAGCGGACGAAATTCGGGACAGCACAGTGCAGATCCCGCATATGCAGCGTCAACATGTAGCCAAATATTGTGTTCACTGCAAATTGGTCCCAACTCTTCCAAGTTATCGTAAGCACAAGTACCTGTGGTGCCGAAGGTAGAAATGCAAATAACAGGCACTAATCCATTGTCGATATCTTCGAGAACTGCTTTCTTTAAAGTATCGCCGCGAAATGTGCAATTGTAATCAGCTGGCAGCAACCGAATCGGCATGGCGGCCAAGAGACCAGCCTTCTCCACGCAACTGTTGCTTTGATCACTCGTATACGCCACCAGTTTTCCGCGTATCTTACTCTCTGTCCAATCTGGGTGTTCTTTTTTCAATCGCTTCACAGCTTGCTCACGTGCAGCTAAGACGGCGACTAAAATAGCTTCGCTGGCAGATCCCTGTATCACTCCGCCACCACGTCCCTCTGTGCAGTTGAGAAAGTCTTTTGGCAGGTCAAGGAATTTGCCCAACCAATCCATGACGATGACTTCCAACTCGGTACACGCTGGACTACAGATCTGTTTGTTGAGCAAATATTAAAAGTTTCCATTATCATCTATCGTTTATACTTTCATTGTTTGTACAAAACAAATAAAATCAAAAAACAAACTATTCACATCAAATCATAAAAAAAAACTTTCTCCTTAAAAATAGAAACTGCGAAAATTGCCATAAGTCAACCTCTTGCAACAATGTTCGACAATTCTAGACAACTTGAAAGCAACATACCCAGCTGAAGCCAACCACACCAAGTCCATTAAGAAGCAACTCGCCAATGGCGGACGGATATGATGTTTGTGTCGGATAATAGGCATGGAAGTTGGGAGATTGCCAGTGAGTTATTCCGGGCAAAATAACACGATTCATGTCTTCCATAACAGCTCTCCAATCCTCAGCTTCCTCGGGAACCTCGCCAGGTATCTCTTTGTGCAAGTATCCTGGCTGCACTGAGGGCAGAACATCTCTGTCGCGAATATTCTCAATATAATCGGCGATAAAGTCCACAGCTGCCCGTCCAAACTCACGAAAATCTTTTGCGTCCATTTCTTGGTATCTTAACTTAAATGCACTTAATTACTGCAGAGATTTACTCTTTTGCCTTATGAAAAGGTACACTGCAACTCTCACTTATGAAATTACTTTTCCTTTCAATTGAAACAATTTTTAAAATGATGTTTTCTCCGTTTTTGCGTTTGTTTACGTCCAAACGACTCTTATTCAATCAACAACACAGAAACGTCTTATTACGACAATGCACGCCTTTTAATGATTACGGTATCCGCTAAAAGAAATTGTAATTTTATCACATTACTTTAGAGCGATCGTTTGATATACGCGACACGATTTTATGCTACAGGTGATGCTTGTGCTGCGTTCGGCCGGTGCACTCCAAAGATTGTCCACTTTGCAACTAAAGACGATTCTCAGCATTCCCTTGCCTTTATATGTTTTTTGGGTTGTGGTAGAATGTCGGCGTTGATTCAGTGCCGCGGCGCGGCGGGATCGCCACAATGGACCACTTGGCACTCACAGAGGGAGTTGAGACTAGAGAGTCGTGAGATTTGATCACGTATGCTTTTGCAGTTGCACGTATGTTTTTCTAGAGGAAGTCGGAGTTACTGGTGACAGGTTGTATTTTAACTTTAGTATAAAAATTTTATGCTTTTTTTTATAGTTTTTTATGTTTTATGTTTTAGTGAAATGATAAATGAACTGAAGAAATTGTTAAGATTCACATATTAACGTTTAGTGCTGTTTGCACTCAGTATATTAACTAGCTATTAAAAAAAATCATTGGACAAACATTTTACTAGTTAGTAGTTATACAATACAATCTGAGTCAAATTAATTAAGATCAATCTGATTTTAAACAAATTTTTTGTTTGAAAACATGCTGAACTTGGATATGTTGTCCATAATGAACCCACACTCCCCTAATCAGCAAACACAGGTGATAAGGTGAAACTTTCACATCAAATTATTGGTTTATAACATATATGACTGTTTAGTTTTTTTTTAATCATTCTAACAATTGAGCCACTTTTATGTATTGTTTGACAAATTGTATATTTGACCTTGAATGTACACCATGACCCAGAACCACAAGTATTTCCCATGTTTTTTCCTCCTGTTTTCCCTTTCCATGCCTACAATGTCGTTTAGAATCACTTTGAATACTTAAGAATTCTGCATGATCTTTGCCACATTTACCATTATTTTTAGTTATTACAGTTTTTACTCGTTCATTTTTTTCAATGGGTATTTTCCAATTTTTAAGATTTCCGCATGTTCAAATTTCAAGATCACTTCAAGTAGCAAAAAATGAAGATTCGCAACGACTTGCCAAATACGTTTTCGGTAAAACAAAATCATTTGCTGTCACAGTCGATCTCATACGTATTCGTATGTAGAAAGAAATTATGTGCACCAGCCAGGCGGCGAAAGTTCCGCTTAGCTCGGCGGTAGGTCTGTTTTGCTGCTGAACGCGGATTATGGATGGTACTTTGCGTGCGTATACGTATATCGCGCATTTCTTATGACATCTGACTGACCCCGCGTCGCCAGAGGCGAATGAAGTAATTTTGTCAATATCTTTCATCATCATTATCAAGATAATTTTCATTGATTGTACGGCGCGTTCGTTTTCTGATAACATCGTGCTGTTATTTAATCGATTTCTACTGGTATTTTTGGATATTGAAATGTGAGTATGGGAATTGGGTGTAGCCTGTAGCCAGCATATTACAAATTGTAGAGAACGAACTGAAGATTTGCAGTGTTGATCATCGCAAGTAGTTTTGAATTGCGTCGTTAAACATTCTTTGAGAGAAAATCCGCTATTCTGCGTACTCCTCAACAAACACTTGAGTTGATAAATAATTGTGTCTGGTGTATTAGAATGATCCGGGAAAATTATCGATTAAGATGCAATCAACTTTGCGTCTACCGGTTGACATCATTCAGCGCGACAATAATATAAAGTTTTAAAACACATTCACTCTATACGAGTGTAACGTCAAACTGTCTGGGACGGTTAATGGACAAGACATGTAAATTAATGTCTCAATTTTTTGTTTTCTGCTTATGAATAACAAATTATGGAATTTTTGTGCTGTGAAAGATGTAAACATCAGCTAACAAATTGAACTATTCATCATACATTGTTTTTTTTTATAACAGCCGGTTTTTAATTTGTTGGTACTTGTTGACCATTCATCTTTTCCAGAACTGCTACAGTAATATTAAAAGTAGTTGCATCAACTAAGAAATATTTCTTTACTACTATCAATAGCGCATTTATTTCAAAATAATTCATACGAGAATTTGTTTTTGATACACGATAACAATAAACACCGTAGGGGGAAAACATATATTTCCTAATAATGTGCTGTTATCTTTGGTTACAACTTATGATTTGTACTTAAATAAATAAAAAATGTGTTTTTTTTATAATCTCCCTTAAATCAACAAATTGTTTACTAACTCGCAAAATGAGGAATCAAATTAGATACATAAGTGCTTCATATGATTAAAAAAAAAGAAATTAAATAATGGTGAAGCACACGTCTTCTTGTTAACGCCTACGTGGCTTCACATCGAAAGAAAAAATGATAATAATTATAACTTATTGAATTAAAATCACTCATAATTGTCTCTCATTACTAATATTACCGGATGAACTTGAATAAACATCACAACTGACATATTTACCATAGTGAAAATTCTTCACATTATATATCGGTAAAGATTATAAATTATAATTACTACTTTAAAATTAGAATTTGCACAAGTGTACAAGTTTCTTTTATTTACTTATTTTTTTATGGATGCACAATATTTTTAAGGACATAATAATTATTGGTACCAAAACTTTATGGTTATGGTTTAACATGTACATTTTTTTCGAACTAACAAGTTTTTGTCAATTTTAATCGGGGATTTTTGAAGATTCTAAGCAAGTTATATGTTGTGGAAAGAAAAAAAAACACCTCGAACCAGTATTATTTAAGGTTACCAATGAACCAAGTGTTATATCCGTTTTATTTTAAAATGATTTAAGATAACATAATTAACACCAAAAAAATACGATATTTATTTAAAACATGCATTTAACACACACTTCTCACCAGAGGAAAATTTATTACCTTTTCACGAATGTGAGAGTCAACAAATGTGATGTTGATGAGTAATCAGTGATCAGTTTTCATTATAGGAATAACTAATTTTACCAAATTAATTATGCGATGTTAATAAGCACAACTTTTTTTAAAGTTTTTGACAAGTTAATTTACGAGTTGACTTTTTCGTTATAGTCAATCCCAATGTCATGATAATTCGTTTTCGAGGATGGCTTTGGAAGAGATCTAAACTAAAAAAAAGAAACGAAATATTACTGAGCCATAAAGAACCGTGAAGAATTATATTCAGTCCATGAAATAAAACGGAAAATAAAATAATTTTATTAAAAAATCATATTTCATATTGTTATGTTGAAAACATATAGCGCAGCATTTGCGATGGGCTGGCATGGCATTGCACGTATGCAACGTGCTTGGGCCATTTGTTCTGTACACAGTAATTTGAACGCCCAGTGGGACAGCTAAAAACTTTGCGTGCATATGGTAGCGATGCGATGTGAACATCATCCCTCAAGTCGTTCCACCATAAATACTAATATCCATGCTTTGCTTTGCTACCCATCCACTATAGCAATACTACCGCTTACTATGTAACATATACTATGCAAGTAAAGTGTACATGTGAATGTATAGCAGCTTAACATTTAAACCACTGTGAGCGGCTGATCCCATGAGAGGTTGATAGGTACGAGCATATGTGGCGGTCGTTGAGAACCTGTATCACAAGCATATAAACTATAGGAGGATTCGCCAAATTCAGACGACTGCTCATTGTGTTCTGGATGTTTATGTATTACTAGGTGTGGAGAAAGTTACTTATTAATCGTACGTTATGCTATAATTTTCATTTCTAAATGTGGACAAAAAACGGTTGGCTTAGTTGAACCAAAGAACTTGCTGGATCATGATTTAAACATTCAAAGGGTCTGAAACTATGTTTAAGTACAAGAACAAAAAAAATTATACGTTTGATAAAAGCATCCTACTTATTTTTCCGTCATTCGATCAGTAGTCGTGGGGTAGTGGTGTTGTAAAGAAACCATAAACCCCTTTGGTGCAGCATAACAACGACTCCATTGAATACTTTAAGTGTATCCACTTTTATGCGTTTGTACACAATTTGCTGCGATGTACGAGATATACGAGCAATAACGTTATGCACTTTAGAATTCTGCAATGGCCAAGTCCCTTGCCAGCATCGAATAAGTGCCGGATTTTCAATTGGATTAAGAAAGCATATTCCGGATAGCAACAAAACCACCCCTTCTCCGAACACGAATATTTACTCCAAATCAGCATATTACACAATTGCACTGCAACAATATAAAATTACCCATAATAACTTTCACATCGAATGGATTCCAAATCACAGACATACACCAATTTCTTAAAACACACGAATTGATGCTTAAACTGTGTACAAGCACTGGTTTATATCGACTTTTAATTGAGTTTAGTTTACCTATAACCGTTGTAGCCGCCTTAAAATGGCGCCCCTTTAAAGTATATTGCCGTCTTAACTGCCATAAAATATGTTCGCCAGTAATAAAATTAACATCGCCATTAAAGTGCTAAATCCTCCTCATCACCCAGTCAATTTTCATGTATTCGCACATCTCACAGCGTACAATAGATTTCTCTTCTCGTTTATTCGCATACATAAAAGCCAGTACCAACTCTATGGAGGAAGAAGCAGAAGCAGCGATTCCATACAGCGGTGACTCAAGCCAGGGAGCTCTAGACGGCATAGTCGCTTTTTACAGGAAGGGGTGGCATGGAAACGTTTTGCGAAACTCTCTGGGGTGTGATTTGCATTTTCGTGTATAATATGTATGTGGATGCGCTTATACGCTTCATCCTTTTGTACGATCGCCTTTAACCCGTTAAAGGGTTTTTTCCTGATATTTTTGTGGATATGATATCAATCTTTGCATTTAATATCTATTAAAATTCAAACCATGTGGAATAGATTTTGATTTTGAATTTGTTAGCAGAAAATTTAAATTGTTCTTTATTATTAGGAATTGTACTGGAATAAATTTCTTAAAGTCAATTTTACTGCAATATCCAATCCGAATTATTGTAATGAAAATATATGAACGGGCTAAAAAAAAAAATGTCAATAATTTTGTAGAATAGAAAAAGTAATATCGACAAATTTTAGGAAAATGTTTTACCCAATTCTTACAAAATTTCTCAACGATCCGTTGTCATAGTGATTTACACAAAGAACAGACGACTCATTCTTTCGTCAGATATTGTTCAATAAATTTTGTACGTACACAATATTTCCCATCACAATGGGGTGATTTCATCAAAATCTTCATTTCTCTGAGACGCCCTTATTTTTTATCGGCCGATTTTTCCTCGCGCTTTTATTTCCCTATGTATATAAATATGTATATACATACTTTATTGTCTTCAGATTTGTATTTGCACTTCTTTTCATATTTGATGATGAGTACGAGTAAAGCTTTTGTAACGGCACGTAACAATAGCATTAAGTGTATATCTAGTATACCATTATATGTATCGTACATGAATTATGATTCATGAATTGAGACATTTCAATAAATAAACTTTGATTAAAATTAATGGTACATCCAGCATCAATATACAATGCAAACACAACTGATGTGTGTATATAAGAGCGATTCATATTTTTAAAATGTTCCTTTAAAATTTTGTGATCAACAAATACCTTATTAAAGGCACATTTTTTAAATTTAATTTAATTCGAAGAAATCTTAACAAATTAAGAAAACTACAAAAAAAATTGGTGGAAATTCCATCGTAATGTAAAAAACATCCTAATCATAAAAACATCGCATTATTAAAGTAAAATACTTACATGAACTTTCAAATTAACAAATCTATTAGAACGCAAACGACTAATGAAAATAACTAACATGTGAACTGTCCACATAAGAAAGAGCTTTGTTTTTTGAAGAATGAAAGCGTAAGGCTTAGCAATTAAACCATTTCAAGTTTGCGGCAAATTTCTTAAAAATTTAAAAAAACATATTAATTGTTCTATTTCAGAATACGCAGGTGAGTAGCCGTGTATAGCTAAAATATTCGTTTGAATTCTGTCATTTTCTGAAATTTACAAAGGTTAAAATTGTTGCAGCAACAT
>JANSTS010007892.1:0-10250 GCA_026546915.1 Sylvicola fuscatus | reverse complement strand
TTTAAAAATAGTTCACGACAATTAAATTCAAAACGCAAGCAAAATCAGCTGAATATCAAACAAAATTAAATGTATGCAAAAAAAGGAACTCTGCAAAATGCAACCAGACACAATGCATCGAGAGATTTTGCAGGCTCTATCCGAGCGTGATTCATATTCCTACCAGCCAGTGTTTATTTGCGATTTATGAATTATTGAAACAGTTTTTCGTTAGTTCAGCTGCAAAATACAGGAATTCACCATGTCTACATTGAAACTAATTCTGAGTTGTTTGCATTCAATAAATTTCAATTTTGATGAAATTTGCTGCTTCTTATCAAAATTGTTTGCTGCACATTGGCATAACAAGTTTCCCTCACCCACCGCACTGGAAATTATCTTCAGGTGCATACAAACACATTTTGAATTCACAACTGCTGCAACGATGTGCATGTTCATAGCGCTCAAAAGTATTGTATTTTAATAAATTTAGAATGCACAAGAACTACATGATAAAACAAACATTTATAGTTGAATGGTTTTCATAGAAACGAGCTTTTCTGAAGCGGCGCAGCGACTCCGCTATAGTTTACCATGTATGAAATATCATATTATCAAGTCGACAATGAATTGAATGGCTTTATTTGCTTTTGAGCTTTTAGAGTTATTGCACTGAGAGCTGAGAACCTTATTTATCAATCCTCGTAGCAATTGCCCTCTAGTCATTTTCAATAATCCGCTTGTCCATATCTGAGCACTGAACCAACACCATGCGGCATGACTGATATAAGCATTTTATAAAAATTCTGCGCTGCATATTGTCCTGCAGCAAATCCACCCATTGCTCGAACGGGTGGGTGGCCGTATTGCACCACACATGAATGCACGTACACATTTGGGCGAAGCGCCGCAATCCACTTCCGAAAACGATTTTTAAGCGTCACGCCATGAATCTATCCGCATCCACCAACCGTACAACACCCACACTCCTGCTTAATCTCATCCCCGTAGTAGCTTAAAGCACAACCCCGTTTTCATTGGCATATAGCATTTGAATTGCTTCACCCCTTCATCAATCGCCACACAATGACAATTCACAACGGGTGGATTTAATGTGGTTTATGGCATTTGTGCCGGACCCAAATTTAAATGAATTAGAAAAGTGCGGAGGCGAATGAATAAGCGAATTGTCCGCCCTCCAACAATATAATTGGTGGGATGCATCATGATATAATAGAATGATTACTATATGAGGTTGCACAACCCCCGACACCCACGCTGCAGTAGCAGACGATAATAAAATTGCATCTTTATGTACGCTGTCGGCTGTGGGTGGGCGCACCGCAGGATGTGCGTCTTTTAATAATCTTTCGTTTTTTTTTTCCAACATGTATACATGTGTGGGGGTTGTTTAACTACGCTGAGGCCACAGATGTGGCTTTGTGGCATAAACTTGCTATAAAATCAGATAATATTTGTTTGCGGTGGGAATTATGGTTTCATGGCATTTGTTTTTATCCGTTGCTTCCTTTTGTTTTACCGTTGAAGCGCGTGCATCCGTTTCGTGGAAGCTTCTTTCATTGCGACTTGTTTAGAAATACAGGCTGTTCAGTGTCCAAATGACAGGTTGGCGGCACACCCATAACAGTGAACGTGCCCTATTTCAGTCGCGAGGGGTTGGAAAGTTCACTGAACACACGTAAATTGTGCTCCGATTTTATGCATTTTCAGCAAAAAATAAATAAAAACACAAAGGAATACAAGTCGATACTAAAAGCTTGCTCTAAATGGGACATCAATATTCATCCATGGTTGGAACGGTGTCACTCACTTATTGATCTACTCAGTGTAAATTTGTTGTTTTGTTTTACATTGGTGTAGTTGGCTATAGAGAAAGAAAATTGGTTCGCTGGGCTTACCCTCTTCGTCCATAAAACTGTCATCTGGGCTGGATTCGGAACATATGGATGAGCTACCACCAACCCTCCGTCTATTCCGATTCCGCTGTCTATTATTTGTATCTAAATCCAGTTTGGCCAGGTTTTCGCGACGAATCAAATTTGTTGTCTGATGGTTGATGTCGCTCAACTGCAGATGCTTCTGTTCGCTGAGTGCACTCTGTGGATTATTGTCAACCATGTACTCGTTTATCGATTGATATTGATTGTTTTACGATGGTATTTATGCTCTTTCTCGTTTATTCTTAGTTAAAAATATACATAGATTTTATGTTTTTTTTTTCCTGAGCACAAGTTATAAATATAAATAATTTAATCGAAATGCTTTGCGCGTATTGAAATTATATATTGGTGTTACATGCTTACCTGAATTAAGCTTTCCACATTGCTCGGCACCTGTTCGCTTGAAGTTATGTTGCTGTAGAAACTTCGCTCATTATCGTTGATTAGAGTGCGATTTAGTTGATTGATATTGTTGTGGAAATATTGGGAATTCTGGTAGCGCGTCAAGTTCTGTGTGTTCTGTTTGTTGGCGAAGGAGACGTTGTCGCTGATTGTGACATTACTGTGGTCATCGTTATTGTCATAATTGTTTATGTATTCGTGACTGGTCAATCGATTTGACGGTGCTACGTCGTGCTGGTTGCCATTCAGTGTGCCACTGTTGTTGATGTCGTTGATCCCATTGAGAGTTGCATTATTGGTAAGAATGGCCGCCTGCTGACCATCTGTTACGGCTGTGACGGCGTCTGTTGTCGTCGATGTGGAGATTATATGCTGCGAATTGCCGTTGTTGCCATTGCCATTGCTATGCAAATAGCCGACCGGTTGAAGAAACCGCATGCTGATAGCCTGTTGATAGAAGAAATGATTATGGTTAGCATATATTATTTTCCTGTGCGTGTGATGGCACCATTTTTGGCTTAGTGTGTGGTTGGAATAATATATTGATAAGTGGGCGGTGTTGGGTGTCGGAAACTCATTATGGAACAATGGTGAGGATTGTGGCATCCGTATGTTGCATCGAAAACATATTGAGCCTTAAAATCATGTAATATTATATTCGGAATGCGTTGAATAACGATGAGGAATTGATCTGATAAAAAAAAGATTTGTGAGGAAAAAAAACTCGATCTTGCCAGGAGTCGAACCTGGAATCTTCTGATCCGTAGTCAGACGCGTTATCCATTGCGCCACAAGACCCTTGTGTTTCCTTCTTAAATTGAATCCATTCGAGACTTTAAACCCTTTTCTACCGCAGCCTTTATGTTTAATTTTTCAAAAAATGTTTGAACTACCTTCTATTTATATTCTCGTGAATTCTCATTCAAACTATAAATATTACTGACGTCAAACAGAGCTTCTCGCACACAAACACTTCCTGACACATTCAAAACAAGGTTTAACGTAATATCTAAGCTTCTAAATCAATTCAACCATAAACACAACAGAAATTCTAGCTCTAAAAATAGACGATTCATTTGATTTTTCCTTTCTTCGAATGGCACACGAAGAACTTGTCATTTACACAAATCGAATATTATGAATACATTCGTACATACAGACACGGCGTCGTTACGCTTGTTTGCCTGACAAAATGCGTCGTCAACAAATACAGCGTACACAATTTGTATACATCTGAATTCTAAACGAATGCAAGGTTTATAGCCCAACAATCCGGATTATCTATTCGATTTAAAGTAACACGACATCACATTACTTTGGATACAAAATCAGCGCGGTGCAGTGAGTGGAACAAACCTCAATCTATACAGTTTAAATTACATTTTGGGTGCTAGAACTACCTATAGCTTGACTAGGTATACGACCAGAAAGTCCCGCCAAAGCTGCAAAATACACATTCAAAGTTCTCCTATTGTTCTATTTAAATTAAAAGTTCGAAGAACTCGAATGTGCAGAGAAAGTGACACAAGAAAAATCGTCTCCACGTTTTAAGAGATGCCATGGTGTGGGGTCTAGGGTGGGAAATGGAGATGAGAGGACTAGAAATAAATAAGGCCATGTAATTCCAGCACGCATTGTAAAGAAGCCGTGTAATGTAATAAGCATCATAAAAGTGGTTGGCAACAGACAAAACAGCAGCCCATAAAGGAAAACAAAGCACAGGATCGCAAAGCGTGTACTCGCAACAGTTCATACATCTATACATACATAGGTATGTTGTATTGTACAATTGAAGGAATACAATATCCTAGTACAGAAAAAGCACAAGACACATAACGACTATGCGAATATATACATAACAAAGTACAAATGAAGGATGTAAATGTATAGAGAAGAACGACCCCAGCCGCAATGTACTTATACTATAGTCTCTCAGACGGTAATTTAAATTTTCATTTCTATCTAACAGCCAGATGAAGAAGATACGAACGCCAGATGTGCACAGAGGACGAAATCCAGTCGTGATGCACCTCTCCACCCCAAACAACATGAATCCATCATTTGTAATAAGTATTTCATATATTTTATCGTCTTGAGAATCACCGACGATTCATTGTTTTGTTTTCATCAACTGGAGAACGGGACACCCAACACATCTACCTTATGCAATACTCTTTGAATGGTGCCTGTTAGAAGCCAGAGAGGTCATTGCTTCGCACAACCGCAAATAAAAAGCTCAAAAACTTGCAGAAGTTATCGCGATTCCCATAGGAGGTTAACGTTTCATGTTAAAACTGTATATTTCTATATGCATGAAAACGAATTGCAAATCAAGGTAAAGCACAAAGAAGGGTAATTCTACAACGCGTGCAGACTAGAAACGTTATCTGCAAAAAAACATAACGTAAAGGAATGGGATTTGTAAGGTGAAATTTCTAATGAATTTATTATAAATACAAATTCCGGCCGCCCTTAACGCTAATAACAAAGAAAATCCTATTTTCAGATCAGGGAAATGCCATTGTTAATAATTCAAAATTGCGAAATGAAGATGTACAGCCGGTGAGTAGAAAGTTTATATCAACCATTCATTTATTACGCTTTTTCTCAGTGCTTTCTGGCTGAAATGTATGTACACTGGAGTCTGTATTCACACAAAACTTTAGGATGGGACGCAGCGAACACGAAAGCTTCACACATCAAAGAAAAGGGAAAAATCTCCTAAACTTTTCAATGAAATGCTTATAAAAGTTAAAATATCGTCATTTGTTGGAAACAAATTTTCAAAATTACTTTTCCGTAAAGTGTACTTTAATATGACAATCGAGTTTTCATAAGACACTGTTACCATCTTCACGCGTTTGTCTAAAAAGAAAGTGCCAATTGAAAGCTGACAAAAACATTTTTAATTGCTCATTATGGATTGAAACTTTTCTCTTAAATTGGTACTAAAATATTCTGAAATTTTAAGATAATCTAAAAGCATAATCTTAAGGTATTTTTAAACCATCCATCATAATCTAGGTCGAAACATTAATGCTTTTTCTTTACATCAAGAAATAAGTCCTGAACTTGCGTCCAAGAGCCTTTAAGCAGCAAAGGAATAAACTACAACATTTAGAGACTAAAAGGACGACAATGATTGATCGCAATGAGGGCATCTCTCACAATAAAAGCTCAGCCAGCATCCATAGAAATGAAAATGTTACGATGCAAAGGAAAAATTGGAATATGTCTATAAGGCATAATGAGTATACTGTAAACGGGAAAAGACGCCAAAAGCACACACATGCCCATCGCATACATAGATATGTAGACAATAAAGAACAAGCCTTAAAAATCGAATTGCCTATTCCGCCTCTTGTGTATTCACTGGCCGTTGCTCGTTTGCTTACAAATTTGCCATCGTGCTGATGGAACTTCGACATATCGGTGACAAGTATGAGCAGGCATTCCTCTTCCTCTTCTCCGCATCTTCAACTTTTTTATGGATTTACCAATTTTCTTCCTACAGGCACAGCCTCCCACCACCCTGTGCTGCTACGCTCATATTACTGAATATGGTTTATGCTGGTTGTCGCTCATGATTATGATATAAACGACGACAAGTTGATACGTTCATGAAGCAAATGCAATGCTAAAACCGACTAAAGACCGTGTTGTCTTCCACCTTTATCCCGCTCTGAATAGATTTATATTTTGAGACATCGCACCTCAGCCACACGCAGGCGTCTTCTGCAGAGGAAAAGGAAGTTTGTGGTGCGGCAACGATAAGCCATTTTTTGGTATTCGGAATTTCCATTCTTTTTGATGGTATAATATATACAAACACGAAGTCATTCATATGATAATCCGTCGCATATGGGGAGGGAAATGTGTGAAGCTGAAGATCGAATATTATTATTAATCCCATTTGTGAGTCTCGTGTAACGCTCGTTTCAGCTTGTTTAATGATATAATGCGATTTGCATTATGTTTTGTCACACATGTGTTTCGGCAAATATTGTTGAAACTGAGTACATACCAATATTATATTTAGGCTGATTGATCCCTACGGTGAGGTGTATGCGGATTTTACCGATTTACATGTCACTTAAACGATGTCAATAAACTAAACTGAACGTAATCCCCTAAATAAATAAAATTTACCCTTAACAACTCAATTATATTTTAATTCTTAATCTTGATATACAAATTTCAAATGTTCACAAATTTAATATATTGTTCATTATACATCAATATTTTCTATTCTCTTATATGTGAATGAAAAACGCCTGAATGATGCAAAATATTTATTGTCAATCTTTGACTTACATACAGCATTAACTCATACAATAAACTCAAATTTAATATGTTTTTTATTTTGATACAAAAACATTTCTCAAAAACAAAAAATGAAGGTTAGCTCTCGCAAATACATAAATTACTTCTCATTTAAATTTATGTTCGGTCTTATTTTGAAATTAGATAAATTTATATAACAACAAATTTGCTCCTTATGTATATTATACGAGCATGTGTGAGTGCAATGTTTTGTTTTGTTTGTATGTATTATGCTGATGTGGCAGCGACTAAGTTCGTAACTTCCACGTCAACAGGGTCTTGTGGCGCAATGGATAACGCGTCTGACTACGGATCAGAAGATTCCAGGTTCGACTCCTGGCAAGATCGAATTTTTTTATTCACCCTCACTTCGCTTTTACTTTTATTGTATATTTTAATCAGAAGGCTAGTTAGCCGTAGAAAACGTCAATATAAAATTTATGGAATATTTTGTTGGAAGCAAACCACACATTGATATTGTAATCAAAGAATCAGAAATATTTTGTGATTTATAAGCATGTCATTATGTTGGGCATAAAAAAGTATCCAGTGATTTATCACATTTTGGTGCCTCCGACAGTTAAACATAAAAAGGCACAAGAAAATCAGTTCCTAAAGGCTGTCATACCAAACGGATGCCAAAATGTCAAAGCAGCATAATGGCATGTTAAGCCGGAATTAATCATTCCAGATTTATGCTGAATAGAATGACAAATCATTATTTTCAAACGCCCACAACTCCATGGGCACGCATTGTTCCCATACAGGCAAACTAGTAGAAGGACACATTGAAAATGTATGTATACATATGAAAACTGTATAGTGAGCATGATAAAAACCTCAAGTTTCACTCAAGCCCATACAAGCTCAAATACAATTAACATCATAAGTACAAATCTTCAGCCACAAAATTAAATCATAAAATCCTCTTAGACGAATGCGGTTCATTAGCTGGATATAACAACCATTCAAGTACGGTAAGACAAGACATTCACCACTCGCATTGAGGTTCTTGAAGCGCCATTCAATGTTCAAGACAAATTGCTTGGTCCAATTGAACACACACGCAAACACAAGTCCAATTAAATAATTCGTAAGCCAAACGTAAGCATTTGCTGAACAACAAACTGTCTTTGAGAAATCAAAAACAACCCAAGTCTGGAAATCATGCGAACTAAACAGCCAGACAGTGTTCGGTAACAATCTAATAGTCACATTGTTCTACCCGCTTCTCCACATCTTCAATATGTGCTGAAGAAAGACAGATCTTGAATCACAAGAAACGTATACGTTGGCTTTTTTAACGCCCGAAGCACAAAGCTTTTCCACATCAGCTCCTATTGTACATTATCATAGAGATAAGCACGTTTGCTTGGTTGTCTTCTTGTTCTTATATAATTCAAACATTGCCAGCTCTGTGAAAAGAGTCTAGACAGAACATTTTTCGTTTAGAATGCATCCCTTAACAGCTCAAGACACAAGAAACCGGCAAGCATTCCTTAACTAAAATTTAGCCTCAATTTGAACGCTTCAACGTGTTTTATGATTCTGGCGTTATTTCTTTTTTATGGCATACATATAAGTGTATATGATTTATGTGCAACATTTTGCTATTGATGGAGTGTCTATGTAGGAAATATATGGCGAACGAAACACTCATATACATAAGATTATCGGGTGCCGCGCCGGCCGCGCCGTGATAAGGCGTGCACTCAAACCAAAAGTAAAATAACCTTAAACAGTGAATTTTGTAGTATTATTTAGTCAAATGAAATTTGATATTATGCATATTCGAGTGTAACATACACATAATTCGGATTTGCAGGAAAGACGATCACACTCTGAACTGTTTGGGCAATAAAGGAAATTTTTGCAGGGTTTCTACGCCGCGCCGCGACAAAGTAAGTCACTGCCCAGAATGATTGAATTTAGCACTTAAGTACATGTCACAATAGTGAATCAATCGATTAAAATTACATTAATGTCTCCATACTGTCTTTCAATCACCCTCTTTTGAAGTTTTACTGTCGCTACATGCAGACTGGCGACATATATTGAAGGGTGTGTATTTATTGCTACGATTATTGATTGAAGGCATCGCGCTGGCAAGCTGTCCTTCAAACCAGACAGTAGACATAATCAATCATTTAGTCATTTTTTAAATTTAATTCTACATCACGTCGCTAAGTGGTTAGTGTATGCCAACTTTGGTGAAGGGTCTGTGACTGTTTACCGCACCAATAATGATAGAAAAGGTTTGCACATTCCGTTTGTCATTAGTTTTTCTGAGCCGGTGATTAGTATTGATCGCAAATGCGGCAAATGCGGCTATTAAAACGTTGCTTTGTACTTATTAGAAGCCCAAAATGGAAAATTATAATATAAAATCAGACTCATTAGTGGAAATTGTATATATTGGGAAAGGTCCTTATCAGTTTTTTCAGGCATTCAGAAATAATTAAGTCAGGTGGAGCTTGAATCGAGTGGATTTTCAATTATATTGAGGCCATAATGTTGAATAAAGCTCCCATTATTTAAATTAACTTGTCGATTATGAGTGTACAAATAATGTACATCAATTATGTTATTAATGGAGAATAAATTGGATAAGCATAATTGTTTAAATTAATTATTTTAAATGCCAGAAATAAAGAAAAACTTTGTAAACAATCTTTAGGTTAAAGGATCTTGTATGTCTTGAAAATATCGCAACTGTAGGTTTAACCCCAGAAGCAAAAAACTTTGTTTTTTAAGAAAAAATCTGAACCTGAAATACAATCTGCATCTTGAGCCAAGGTGCTTGAGTCTTGAGGTCAAGGTAGTTGGTATAGCTTCAGCATATATATCTATATATGTTTGTAACATGAAATAAATTGGAGCATGTCACCGTAAATGAAAACACTTTTCACTCATATTATTTATCGATCTGCATTTTCACAAACATGTCGAATGAAGACTGTGCATTTGTGTGCAACTCATCTGTGCTTTACCCTCATTTTACACAACATTATGCACGAAAGCTTCACCAGAAATTTCTTCCTCCACTTTTATCCGGTACAAGTGGAACTCAACTGCTCATTATTTAAGAGGTAATCATAATGCTGCGCTATCTCTTTAATTTTTTTTTTAATATTTAATTTAATTAATTTTCCATTCCTGAATAGAAGAAGCAACGGTTGGCTCACAAGTTACACGTTACAATTAGCTGATCTTTTGTATTCGGTAGCTTTTAAATAAACTTATGAAATGACTAACATGTCAGAGAATTTCGATTAAAATGAACAAGAAGACGTTATTTCCCTGCGAAAGAGTTTATATAAAAATGTCTAACAATTAATTGACCATCCATTACGACTTGTTTACCCTTTTTCGTTCGGTGAACTGTGAATCTCAGCTCAATTATCTTGTACGCCATTTAGTCGGCCCCACATTTACATTCAATTTGTCCCCACCCTGATCACACTAGCCCGAATGTAGCATAATTCTTTGCATCAGGGGGCGAGCTAAAGACACCATGTCACATCTAATTCTAAAACATTAGATAAAAGTGTGCAGGACCTTCTAAGTTATCCAGCGGTCAGAGCG
>JANSTS010007891.1:0-10255 GCA_026546915.1 Sylvicola fuscatus | reverse complement strand
GACTGGTGCCTTAAACCAGCGCCTTAGACCGCTCGGCCACGCTACCTGTTGGTGGTTGCGCGTACTAATCGCGATCGGCGCAGCAGTTTTCTATTTATAACTTTTCTAATTTTGTTCACAATTTTGTTTTGTTTGGTCAATTAATTCAAAATGAGATTAGTTAAATTTTACAGAGCTTATATACAATGTATAGATTAAAATTAATACCTTTTAATAATTTAAATCCACATTCAAAAACATTATTGAAATTTAATTCACCTGTTACGAATTCCGATACATACAGAAACGAAGAACTTTATGGGATTTGAGGTGCTGATCTGATTATCTAGATCTGATTGTAATTTACTATATATGAATTAACCCATCTTATAACAGAATCCAATTTACAAATGTCAAAAAACTAGAAAAACCTGACCATTTCACCTGACTTAAATATAAAATTAAAATGCATTGCATTTGCGAAATGTTTGTGAATCGTTCATATTTGCGAATGCCACAAATTCGTTATAAAATGTGTTATTATTACAACGTTTTTACACAGTAATATACGAACTGAAAATCTGCAAAAAAGTTTTTACAGTAAACAGTGTTCACGGTTACGCGTGTTTACTGTAATCTGAAAATGAAGAGTAAAACATTGAATTTGTGTTTCATTTCATTAGAGTTTATTCGTTAATCGTGTGCCATAAGAGATGACGGATGAAAAATTAAACAATGAAGTAATACATTCAAAGCTCTAGATTTAGTTAGTACAAAAAATATTTAGATAAAAAATGAGTTTCATGAATGATGATGACAATATAAACGGAAATAGTTGTTGCATTACGAAGACAAATCTTTTAAAGTGCATCCATTTGCATACAAGTATGGAAAGTGTTCTTTTACTGAAGGCTTTGACGTTATGGCTTTATTTAATACTCGTCACCCTCGCCAACCTCTTCAGTGGAATCGACGCCAACCTCCTCGTAATCCTTTTCTAGAGCGGCCAAATCTTCACGAGCCTCCGAGAATTCACCCTCTTCCATGCCTTCGCCGACATACCAGTGCACAAAGGCACGCTTGGCGTACATCAGATCAAACTTGTGATCCAAACGAGCCCAGGCCTCGGCAATGGCGGTAGTATTGGACAACATGCAAACGGCACGCTGCACCTTAGCCAAATCGCCACCGGGTACCACAGTTGGTGGTTGATAGTTGATTCCAACCTTGAAGCCAGTTGGGCACCAGTCGACGAATTGAATCGATCGCTTAGTCTTGATGGTGGCGATGGCTGCATTGACATCCTTCGGCACAACATCGCCACGGTAAAGCATGCAACATGCCATATATTTGCCGTGACGGGGATCACACTTGACCATCTGATTGGCCGGCTCGAAGCAAGCATTGGTGATTTCGGCGACGGTCAACTGCTCATGGTATGCCTTCTCGGAGGAGATGACTGGCGCATATGTGGCGAGTGGGAAATGAATACGAGGATATGGCACCAAATTGGTTTGGAATTCAGTCAAGTCAACGTTTAGGGCACCATCGAAACGAAGTGAGGCAGTAATGGAGGACACAATCTAGCACATAAAGATCGATTAAGTCAGGTAGAGCAGTTCGTGGTTGTTTTCTTAATTGCATTACCTGTCCGATCAATCGATTCAAGTTGGTGTATGTTGGACGGTCAATATCAAGATTGCGACGGCAGATATCGTAGATGGCCTCATTGTCGACCATGAAGGCACAGTCAGAGTGCTCAAGAGTGGTGTGAGTCGTCAGAATCGAGTTGTATGGCTCAACAACTGCGGTGGAGACCTAATAAATAAATATAAATGTATATAATATCAATAACTGAACAATGAGGAGAGGATGTGGGTGGTATGATTTGTGAACACACAAATCAGTTGTCAACGGTGCATTGAAGGAGATTGCGTGCAACGGGAATGCTAATTGGTGGCGGAAACTATTGCAAAGGATTGCGTGCTGTTGTGTTACAACATAAATTTGCATTCGAATAAATTTCGAGGTAATTCAATAGACGCTGATCCCACCCAGTGATAACTGACAGGACTCGTAAAGGGTCATTGACCGATTTACTCCCTTAGAATGGGAGGTCATTGTGCTGGCAAAGAGTGTAAATCGCTATTAATTATTTGCAGCCATTCAACATACCTGAGGAGCTGGATAGATTGAGAACTCTAACTTTGATTTTTTTCCATAATCCACAGACAAGCGTTCCATCAAGAGCGAAGTGAAGCCACTGCCGGTGCCACCACCGAAAGAATGGAACACCAAGAATCCTTGGAGGCCGGTACATTGATCAGCCAATTTACGGATGCGGTCCAAAACTACATCGACGATTTCCTTTCCAATTGTGTAATGACCACGAGCGTAGTTGTTGGCAGCGTCCTCCTTGCCAGTGATGAGTTGCTCGGGATGGAAGAGTTGACGGTAAGTTCCAGTGCGCACCTCATCTACATTTCGAAAATGTTAATGTTTTTTTTTAATTTTTTTTTTTTAAATAACACTTTTACATACCGACAACAGTTGGTTCCAAATCAACAAACACTGCGCGCGGAACATGCTTGCCAGCTCCAGTCTCGCTAAAGAAAGTATTGAAGGAATCATCACCGCCACCAATGGTCTTATCGGATGGCATTTGACCGTCCGGTTGGATTCCATGCTCCAAGCAGTAAAGCTCCCAGCATGCATTACCGATTTGAACACCGGCTTGGCCAATATGGACTGAAATGCATTCCCTCTACAAAAGACAAAAGGTATGTCTGTTTAATTTTCTATATAATGATGACTTTAATTTAAACTGTCTGGTGAATGAGGCTTTTTTTTTTCATATTTAATTTGCCATCAAAGTCCTCTTCCTTTTGTTTCTTAATTCATATAAGACGTCAATGTGTCTTTCATTAAGTTTAATTTTGAGTGGCACCAGTCTGATGTTGCAATTTATCTGGCAATATACTTTGTTCTCTCATTCGGCACGTTCCTTCTGCATTGAGTAACAATGTACATTTGCAACTAAGCCATGGCCAGACGACATGGCTAATTGAAATTTTTGGAAGCCCTCTTTTTCACTTAACCAATTTATTTGGACCACGATTTTTAAATCTTTTAATGCATTCATGAACTTGTGGTTTAATATTGCTTTAAATATAACATATTGTCCAATTATAAGATTGAACCCACCTGACATTCTAAAGTCGAGCAATAAACATCTACCTGTTGTTACCGATGTCAAATGTGGACGTTTCCATTGGAGATTGCTTGTTAAAATTGCCGACTATGCTTTGAATTTAAGCATTTTTTTTTTTGTTGTTGAAAAATACGAATAATATTTGGTTTAGATTTGAGTTCTGAGGAAACAAACAAAATCGCGGTTTGTGTGCCTACGTGCAATAGTACCACGCAGTACCAGTGCTGCTCCAGTCATTTCTAACATTGAATTTTATGGAAGCACGCTTGTGATGGGTATTTCTTTTTTGACGTATATGCTTTTATGTTAACACACGACGGATTTATAAAATGGGAAAAAAATCTAATATCACTACATGAAGCCTTTGACGATGGTCTTAACTGTCGAGCCAAGTCATAATCTTAAAAAAGTTGTGAAGCGAGTTTTGTGTCAATCTTGCTGTGCGTTTGTTCTTATTAAGTACCCTGCTGGGTTGTTTATAAAATTTGATTGATATGCCTTAAAAAAAGAATTATTGACCTGAATTATAATTAATAATAAGAAATTTAATTGACGTCATGTTATTATATTTTAATTTTAAGTGATATCCAAATATATATTACTGATACTACTCACAAAACATAAATGTTCCACTTCTTATTCCATATGTGGACACATAAATTGATTTAAAATGTCCAATTTGTTGCAAAATATATACATAAAATACAAAGGAAGCCGTTTTAACAAAGACAATTCTGTAATTTAATACACAAGGAGGACGCGGGCCTACATGCTTCCGGTGGCATTTAATATCTTTTACGGTTTTACTGTATCATTCATTTGCTTTGTTAATTATGCTCTGTTTCATAAATTTCGATTGCTTCCGTCCATCTTCTCAAACTAAAGCGCATATAAACATTATTATATGAATAAATATACAAAATTAATGACTTAACACGCATTGAATTAAAAATAGGTGTCTTTTATCGAATATCGTTGTGAATCAATAGATAATTTTTCAATTTCGTCCACTTTTCTGTGGCAATGACCTCAAAAGTCCATTAATTTGCATTTTTTAATTTGCCACACCCAAATCAGTCATGGACACAAAAGACTCCTACATAGTAGATTAAATTCTTTAGGACTTTAATCATCCAAGAAAAATGTCTGATTTGTTCAAGAAACGCAGAAATTATTAAAAATAATTTATAGAATAATGAATATTTTATCGTAACTATTCAAATTATGCTGGGTACAAAAGAAATTTAATAAACAAAAAGAATTCTCAGCTCTGACTCATTTTACTGTCTGCCACCGATGTGGCATGTATGTATGAAAATATGTCCAAATGATGTGTCAAGTGTGTCTTAGCCAAGCAACTATTTTTAGCATAAAAGCCTCTGCTACAATCGTTCATTCGCGTTTAATAAGATGACGAAAAGTCGTCGCCGACGAATTCTCGCCCTCTATGTTGCCGCCGATTTCTTTCACTCACATCGTTGCCTTAAAGACGATTATTATCACGCATTGAAATAATAAATCGGTACAGCATATGTTGCATGTCAATTATAATCATTACATTCAAGTGCGTTTCGCCGGAGCGGAAACTGATATGTTTTGACACCATTTACATCTATGTATAATTTGTTTTTTAACGACAGTCGAGTTATGTTTATCATATTTATGAAATTCATATCCACCAGCATCCCCAGTCAAGTAAAAACAACTATCGTTTATGAAATATTTGTTTTCCTAGTTTAATATGCAAAGACATTCGCAAGTCAATAAATTTTAATTAGAAAATGCAACAACTGCAGAAATGCATTTAAATTGAATGCTTGGTCTGAAATTAAGCTCAATAGACGCATTCTGTTAGTTGCGTCTTCTTTACATATTTATTTGCTTAGATTTTAATAGATTTATTTTAAAGAGACATTTATAAATTGAAATCGTTTATTTTTCTATCATGTGTGTCTTATATGGCTCGACTTTTCAGTGATTTTATCATTTTTGCCTACTTATCTCTCGGTCTACTCATATTCTTATTATTGTTATCAAGAGAACAAAATTTTCTGTAATTGCTCAAGAAAATCTTTCATAAAATAATAATAACAATTACTTTTATCAGACTTAATATATGTTTGTATTTTCTACTTTGATTATGGATTTAACCATAAAGCAAAACTATAATAATGATTAATTACCGTTGAAATCATCTTCACCGATTTCTTTACATTCTCGTTTAAAAGAATAGTAGACCAGACGATTTTTGCGACTAAATTAAAAGTAAAGTGAATTAAAAATGTGCATTTCAGTTCACTTATGGTTGCATTGTGTGACATGGCCGGTTGGCTTCACGTCGATTTACAGTAAGTCTCATAAAGATCGCTCACGCAGATATAATATATTAGTCTCTCATGTCTTGAGTCAACCCTATTCTTGAATGTCTTGAACGCTCATTGCACTGGCGAGTTAAATTATAATTTATAAATGTATGGATCGTGAATGCACACATTCAGTTAACAGTGCAAGATGCTCACACATGCTAGTGCTCTTTGATTTATGCTCCGCGATTAATTACCATTGCGCTGATATAAATAGAGTCTTACGCGAAGTGGGGTCACGACCAATTTCTTTCGCTTGAAGGACATTGAACTTTTTATTTTGGATTTCCTTTATTTAGGTATAAAAACGTTTACAAATGCTCCTCTTTATCATAACGACGCTACATCTAATGGAAAAGAAATCGTTTTGAAAAGTGATTAATTACTCGACTCAAGTTGAATGAATTAGAAACGTTTAAGATTGGTTATTGGTTTGCATTCATGGGGTGATTATTTCGCAGTGACTTAGTAGTAATACAATCAATTTTACGGTTGAACATACATTTTATGAGCGTGTATTCGACGATCCTTTTCAATTGGCGTGAGCATACACTTGAGTATGCTGCTTTGTGTATAGATACAAAAAGGATGAACGATTTTAATGTACAATTAATAGTGTGTGAAATCAATGAACGCATTTACAATGTACGAGTTATGGTTTTGTTCATCTTGAGAAAGCATATAAAATGCAGTTTATAATTATGAGCGTATATTGAGGATGAAATTCATTACAAATTTAAACAATAAATAGTAAATTTGCTGTATTTTAAGTAGCGTATTGTTTTTTTTTTGTTATGAAACAAAGGTTTTTTAGTTATTGATTCAATGAAACTAGATAAGAGAATTACTTCATTTAAATTAAAAAAGGACGCATGAAATCATTTTTTTTTAAGTTTATACGAATATTTATAATTTATAAAAATAAAAATGAAAATTGATTAGTCATTAAACATAAAAGTCTTTGAAAACGTTTCACCCTTCCTGTGTAATTGCAGTTGTATAGCAGTTTGTATTGTAATTAAGGTCATTTTCAAAATTACATAAATTAAACTCATTAAATATTTAAAAAAAAAAATGCATTTGGGATCACATATCACTTAATAATTGGGTTATATTTCTGATTGTACATAATTCGTAATAATGCAAAGTAATAAATGAAATCTCATACCATTTAATTGGTTTAATTACCAAATTTTCTATTAAAAAATATGTAATCGCATATCATGTATGAAGCTACCCCATCACAAATTATTTATGAATGTAGGACAAAACACGCGCTTATTTCAAATCGTTCTTTTTCAGACGTTTTTTTTTGTAATATTCGGCTATGTAAAAAGCGTTTGCGTGTTATAATGACATTCTTAGTTTGTTCCAAATTCCTTTATTTTTATGACATCATTAATATGTAATGTATATTAAAAACCAACGACAAATGTTATTATTCATATTTAGAAAATTTATGTAGGTTAAGACGGGATATAAATTGTTGAAATTTAATTTTTGTTTCATTGAAAAAATTTTCTGCTGAAGAGATTTATTGTTAATAATAGCTATTAATTCAAAATGAATTTGTCGCCTTCATTTTTGATGTCCCTCTGAGCATTAATCTGGTATCCTTGGAATTATGAGCGTCCTTGATGATAATGTCTCACTTTCGATGCATGAGTACATTTATTAAACCAACCCACACTTCCTAATTACACATCCTTCTGACGCATTTCTTTCTATACTAATGCAATCATTTTTGGTTCACACAATAACGTAATTTTCCCTTAATGTGGACACGTAATAACGAACAGCAAAAAAAACGATTAGTTGCTCTGAAATGGCTTGATTTTTTTCACTTTTTATGAAAACTAATTCTGATCCTTAAAAAATATTGAGACCAAAAATAAATTCTGAGTAAGCACGTCTTTTGCTTAATGTTGTAAAATTATGACCAGAAATTTGAATTACAGAAACTATGGTTTACGTAGATGAGTCAGGATTCATGTGAGAGAACCATAAATTTACGAAAACTCGTGTGGGACAGGGGATTGTCCTGAATGTCGTGACTAGCCGTGTCTAGACTGTTGGGTGTGGATAGTATTTAGCAATGTTATGAGTTTTACAAGAGTTCAATGTTGATATTTGTAATTGTATAATTTAATTATACTTCCTGTGCTTTTTTTTTTTGATCCTTTTTTTGTGATGGATTTTTTTTTGTCGGTTTGCCACATTAAAGTACGAACAATTAAAGAAATCTTAAAAAACCCACTTCCTGTTTCTCTTACTCAAACGAAGTAATTAGTTGTTATTTCACAGAAACCGTGAAGCAATAAACTCACCATTTTGAATTGGAGTTTTTAATGACAAAGATCCACAAAGATAGCTCTTTAAATATCACACACGAGATAAGACACTCGGATATATCACTTTTCGACGTACAAGAATTGAATGAACGCACTGCACTTATTCCACGACTGGCGGTTGTGCTGTAAAAAACAGATGTGCCGCAAATTTGTCCGTAATGCAACAAAAATGAAGATCGACTGAGCTTTTTGGAGAATACTTACGCCTTTTTATATCCAGCCCCACACGCGAGCCAAACTACGCGACGCGAGTCGCGACGCCTGATGTGCGCGCGCTCTACACATTATGTTTTGTACGTCTCATTCTTGACACACATAATAGTGGTTCTATATCATAATTATTGAGTTGGTTCTACATGTACGAGTACGTGTGTTTGTACTCGCCGCGAGTGTGTGGAGTCATTTGTGGCCGTTTATTAGAATTGTTAATTAAGAAATGCATAATTGATTGTTGTTCTGTCTTGCAATGTTGGGGAGGTGTTGCCAATTCACCAAATCGTTTAATTACTGATTCAGTTTTGGCTTATTTTTTTATCAGCCATTCGCTGTGATTAATTTGTTTAACAGATGGCGATAAAGATTGTACAGTGAACTTATTATTGTATTGGCAGAATGAAAACTTAATACTTAAAGTATATTATGTACTTGCAGGAAATAAAAACCAATTTACAACAAGCCTTCGAAGTCACTGAAGCATTTGATTGTTGTGATTTCCGGTTGATGAGTTTCGTCTTCCAATTATATCCCAAAACCATCACTGAAATGTTGCATTTGTATGATTCAATTCGATCCAGACATAAGACAACCATCCCAGTTATAAACATTTTAAAATTGTCACAAATATGTCCATTCATCGCCAATATTGGAAATGTTGGCATATGTTCAACTGTAATAAACTTTTTGTTAAATGACGCCATTGCATATGGAGAATTGCCTAACTTTTTATCCCACTGTAAAAAAGTTTAGGGCTAATTGCGTGACTCATGCTTATGGGGTGTGTTTTTTTCTCAGTACATTACAGCTTATTAAAAACAAGCTACCTATGTGCTTTTATGTCTCAAATTTCGTCGTCGCTGTTTTTTTTTGTTAAGACACGCTGTCGTCACGTGTGCTCTTTGAACTCAATGTTCTTGTCTATAGATACCATTCTTTATTTAAGCGACGCGATGGTTTACCTTACCTCCCAATCCTCATGGGAGGTACATGCGTCTCGCCATAAATAATGACACAAATATTCATGTAGCCACGATAGCACCCATATTATGTTATTGTTTTATTGTTTACTTGTGTGATCATTGGCTTCCTCATTATATTCACAATTTTGCAAGGAATTACAACCTAAAACAATGTAAAAGTGCTTCTTTAATGATTTTCAAATGAATTTTTATATTCCATTTATTTTGTTCGTAGTAAATTGGTTGGTCTTAATTGATTTTAATCGGTTTTCACCCACATACCATTTTTTTTGAGTTTCTTAAATAATCTGGAGGCTGAACATAGGATATTAATAAAAATAAATGATAGAAATTCCCTTTTATGGACATGTCGCATAATGCGCCCAAGAAACAATAGCCGGCATTGTGTTTGCCGGCGTTCTAGACATCACCAATCAGGCTCTCACGCATGATTGACCACCACGCAGTCATTATGTCGTTAGAGATGAAATTGAAGCTTAAGTTTAATTAGGCGAAGTAATTCGTGCAACTTTACTTATTCAAATATGTCTTTCGTTTTATAATTGAAGCACGCAACAACACAAGTCATTCAGTTTGTCTGCTAAAGAGAATACTCGACATTTCTCTCAACAATATTTGTAGCAAGTATTAGCCATAGAGTGACTTAAGGAAATCTTCTTCAAATGGATCGAATGATATCCCTTTGAATGGAAGGGAAGAATTGTCATGTGATATATCTCAAGATTTTTCTCATTAATCTCTCGATTTTTATGTAAAATGTGTGAACTGTTTTATTAGTATAATTATTAATGAACCCGACAATTAAAAACAAGAAAGCACTTTCTTATGTCCAAAAATAACAGCCTCAAAAGTATTAGATTAGCTTAAAGGATAAGATAAATTTAGTTGAAATTAATTGTAGCAAATTTGCAACAGAATTGGACACTTAGTTCTCGGATTTCGATCGCTTTTCCTTCCATTAGTATTTTAGGTAATAAAGAACAAAGCGTTTATTCAATATTTTTATCATTCTTCATTTTCCTCTATTCAGTAGCCTCTTATTGTTGTATGAATAAAAGTCGCCAAGGAGTGATTCTTTTACGAACCCTCATTTGCTGGCTTTTCAACACCGAATGGTGTCACGTTTTTGTCCACTTGCGTTCGCTTGATCAGAAA
>JANSTS010007889.1:33949-56273 GCA_026546915.1 Sylvicola fuscatus | reverse complement strand
AAGCAAAGTATCTCTCCTTAATGTACCTGAGCTTCAATTTATGGTTGTCAAGAAGAACTTGAGGGTGGCTAAAATTAACTGAACGAAAAAGCGCCGCGTGTTTTTTTCCGACAAACTTTATACATAACAACGAAAAAATCGCCACTTTCATGATCTCTACAGCAATAAAGTTTGTTCGGATGCAGAGGTTTAACCAAACAAAACAAATCCAAGTGGAATTAAACTTTTGAACAACAACCAAATGAATGAGGTGTCCAAATTTAATTGTATCCTTGTGGTGCACAAAACAATGCATTTTCTTGGTGCAATTCACAACAGTTCCGCCTTAAGTGTAAATGTAGTTTTGGTGTGGGTGTAACTGATGGCAACACTCGAGAGACTCAATAAAACTTTATGCACAAGTACATACTTGTACATAACCACTATATGTACATATTTGTATACACGACACAACAAAGCAGATGAATAAATGAACGACATCAATGAAAAGACGAGACGCAACGTTACCGGCTCTTAATCTACTTCTTCTTGTATTTCTTCTTCGTAGTCACTGTGAGTGTCAGGTTCGCCGTCGGGACGTTGTCTACGTCCACTTGCCCAGATACTTTCAAAGTCGAGACCGGTACCGTTGGCAAGAACTTCAATCAACGATCTCTCAATGAGTTTTCGAGAGCTCCAGTCGGGCATTTTTTTGGCCAACTCACGGAGTAGCGTCAGCGCTTCTGTGTATTGTTTAGACGATATGAATGCTTCAATCAAAAGGGCTTGAATGTCGGTATGACGAATTGGTGGTTTCTCAGGTTGCACTAAAACATCAAAGGCTACGTAAAAAATGCTTTAATATTGAAAATTTAGTAGAAATACTCACTCAGCATATTTCTACAGCCAGCAATAACAGTTTGGTTCTCTCCATTTTCCATGGCCTCTTGCAAATCAATCACTTTTCTGACTTCCAACATTGTAGAATGCAGATTATCAACAGCGCGCTGGACATTTTGCACCTTACTTAAGCACCGTCCAGCCTCCTGCAGTGCCTTCAAGGCCTTATCATAATCTCTAAACTCCTCAATCTCCACGTGCGCACAAGTGGCATAGAAGTTCGCCAGCAAATCATACGCTTGTCCCTTTGTATAAAATGTGACAATATTTTTGAGAATCTTAGGATCACTCTGCCAGCTCAACGCCTGCAAGTAATTCCCAGCCATAATGTAAACCTCCTTCTGCCGGGACATACCAGCAAAGAAGCATATCTTGTCGGTGTCACCACTTTTCAGCAGGCTCTTCATCGCTCTAACTTTATCGCCGGCCTGAGTGAACTTTTTCGTCGCCGTATGATAGTCGCCCTGCTCCTGTAAAATGTCGCCCAGTTTCATGAGAATATTTGTTCTTGTCGGCTCGGGCAACTCTTCCTTGTTAGGCGTCAACATTTCGGATAAGGACTCTGTTATCGGCACTCCTCGGTCCGACGATATTTCTAGGGCGCGTTCAAACTGTTTGGCATTGGCCAGCAAATAGACAGCTTTATGTGGCTGCTCTATGCTCAAGAAGAAGTCAGCACATCTAGAAATCAGCTCCGGATCAGAGCTGGCGTCCAACTCAGATGCTATTACTTGAAGTGTTTCCGGCTGCTGTGAAGCAAATGCCATTTCAACGGCCTTGTGAAGCATTCCGGCGCGATGATAAAGCTCCACAGCTTTTTTGTAGTCTTCAACTTCCTCGAAGTAAGCTGCTGCTACTGCTTTGTCTTTCGGACGAGCTGAACTAGCGACATTCCACAAATCCTCCTGGTAGCGAATAAAATTTCTTTAGTTTGGAAGTCTTAATTTAAACTAAACAACATACTTGAAGGTCATTTTCTTTACAAATGCGAACTGCGTTAGAAAATGTTTGGGCGCGTGTGTAGAAATGAATGGCTTCTTGGATTTTCCCAATGTTTTCATAGTGGCGAGCCAGATGGTAGCACACTGACTTGTCAGTGCTCTTGCGTGCAATGGTCTCCGCCTTCGAGAGCTGCCCAAGGAAGCATAAAATGCGCACCTGTGAAAAGTGATCATCCGCTTTCTCGTATATTTTCATTGCAGTCTCCATGTCACCGGTGGACTCTATGTATTGAGCCCACCACTTAAGTAAGCTGGGATCTTTAGTAGCCTGCATATGTTGCTGAATTGTGTAAAGTGAATAATTAATTTTTATAATTGTGCTTGCAACTCTAACTTACCCTCAAAACATTTGGATCTCCCATCAGAGCTTGCGTAATATTGTGGGTTGGATTGGAACTCTTTTCGAAAAATTTCAGAGCTCCCTGGACATCTCCACGCTCTTTAAGCCACTCAGCATATTTATAGTAAGTCGTTTTCAAATGAACACGATCACATTGCTCAGCAATTTTCAGGGCCTCATCAAATTTCCCAGACGCTTGCAGCAGTTTATTGAGCAAATCAAAACGATTACACTTGCGGTACAATGCCTCAGCCTCTTCGTTCATTCCCAATTCAATCGCCAAAACGGCAACCTTGGCGTCATCTTCCAAACTATTGTCCTCCATAGCCTTTCGCAACGCACGAACACACCGGGCTTTCTTTAAATGTCCCAGGCACACCTTGGCCACGTCCAAGCGACCCGTTGACACACACATTTTTGCCAAATTGGTCCACACGGCGGCTGACTCCAGCGACCGAATGCAACGGAATGCCTGATCCATGTTGCCTTGAGCGACGTGAACACTAAAATTTAAAATTGTGGCGCGAGTTTGGCTGTCACACTCCTCCATACCATAAAAGTTGCGTAACGGAATCAGTCCGATAGAACTTGAATTTAATGTAATCTGAAAATTAAATGTTCTGTTAGAATTTATAATCCGAAATTTGTTAAGCAAGTGGGTTGAGTCTTGAGTGTAATGAACGGAATGTACTCATCGAACACACGATAAATCGTGTCAGCCAATTGGGACAATTTCAAATAAAATCCAACGAGCTGGACGTGATATGTCTTTCACTTTTTCACTGTACCAGCTTTTCAGTTTTATTAAAATGTTGATTGAGAAAGTATTGGATTCGAGCAGTGCACCTGTGTCTGGAGATTTAATCAAACTTTTGTGTAAAACATGCTATCTTTAATTCTTGCAATGTTGTTTGTTGCAAGTTTAACTTAAGAACTTGTATTGTTTAAAACCAATTTTCTTTGCATCAAACTCTCTTTAATCATATTAGATAAATTTTGTTGCAGTTTAAAGTAAAAATAAAATTTTGGCTGAAAAAAAATTCGATATCAATTCAAACTCAATCGACCACAATACTCAACCCACGCAAGCAAGAAAGTAGGAATCCAATATGAATAAAGCGCAAAAAAAAACCAAGTTCATTGCAATTACCACATGCGGTGCACATAAATTGACCAATTGCTCCCCCGACACCAGTCCAATTGTCTCCAACACTTTGCAAGCACATTCATTTCCATCGGTAACAAACATTACAGCAGCTACCGCCTCACCACTACCACCACCACCACCACCAGCCACCACATCTTTGCCTCCTGCTGGTGAATCTGTCGTTTGTTTAACGGACACTTTTGATGGCGCATGAGCTAAGAGCGCTTCGCATGCCAGCAGACGTGTGTCGTCGGTGTCCCAGAAAAAATTGACGGGCAAACGAGCTGCCACTTCACCCTGGTGATCGCTTTGCGGCTGTCTAAAGTTAAAATTGACGACTCTGTCCTTTTGTATGTCCCAAATGTACAGCTTGCCGTCTGGCACTAAACTTTCATTCGCCACAGTGATGGCCACAAAGGTTCCGGAAACATTACATTTAGCCATTATTATTTCCCCAAAACTCTCAAACAGATCGTAGCCTGATTTGGCGGGCAACACCATCTTGAACTCGTGGCGTCCTGTATCGTACAACTTTATGTAGCCATTTAATGTAAATACGGTAAGAAAGTTTCCTGTTATGTTGGCACCGATTGGCTTTCCTGTTGAAGGGAATTTGGAGATTTAATATACAGATATTTTTGTTCTTTGGTTAACTCACCTTCAGTGGAACTAAAAAGCAGTTCCTGCAGCACAACACCGCCCAATGAGAACACTTTGACATCTTGCTGTGACACGGCCACAATACTTCGTTCGCTTAACAACACCTGATAACACTCAGCCGCAAAGGAACCAACCACTTTGACCGACAATCCTGAAGTGACGTCAGTCTGATTCACCCGGTGCACAACAATGGACCGTCCATTCGTCACCACCATATTGTTCTCGTTGAGGCACAGTCCCGTAATCGCAATGTCCGTGTCAAAGTGAATGGATTGTCCGGACGAGTGTTGAATTTGAATGCGATTCGACGTCTTCTGAGTGACCCAGAGGGAACGCGTATGTGACGACACAAGGGGTTGTTCCTGGGTTAACGAGACAAATTAATATGCACATGTCCTCTGGAAACGATCATAGAAAGATAGAAACCTTCAGGACATAGGCATTAGTTACGCAATTAAGTAACACGCACGGCTGCATTGCATCCGTGCATCCCCAGACGCAGTGCTTTATGGCACCACGCACCGCTGTGATATTGTTTAATTGCCACAGACTCATCGGACCGTCAACTTCGCCATTCGACTGCTGTTGCTGTTGGTTAGCGAGCCGTTTCCACGTATACAGACGGCCCTGATTTGTTCCAGCACATAATGTCTGGTTGGCCGAGCTGTACGCCACGCATGTGAACACTTCAGTTGTCATGGTGCCGCCTGTCGTGGCCTGTGGCGATGATGACGCCAGATTGGTTGGTAAAAGGTAATTATCGCTGGTATCAATGTCCCAGATACGAACAGAAAAATCGCCTTGACAGAATTTATATTTAGAATTTGTCTTATTGCTGAAGTGAGAGATTACTTACCTGTTATAATAGCTAGACAGTTATATGCCCAGGAAATAGCGCCAGTGTGCCCGGGAACGCGTCCGCTTAATTTAACTCTGTCCAACTCTGTCAAGGCACCAGTCGATTCTACAAGGTAGTGGCCAACTGTCATGTCATCCATGAGCGTAACAAGTGCATCTCTGAATTTGTAAGATTTATTTTTTAAAATATAGTTGCAACAGCCATTTACAATCGAATGCGAACCTTTTAGGATGCCACAAAACCTGCACAACTGGAGCCATTTCGTTTCGCAGAACCTCTGTGCATGTCCCAGACTGATTTAAATAGTAAATAATGCCACCTTGAGTTCCCACGTAAAAACAGTGATTGTCCTTGACGCCCGAATGCGACAGATTGCGTGCTGCTGTTCGTGGTCGCCAATTTGTAAGCACATCCAATGCTGACTCATCTCCAGCCACAGCAGCTCTGTAAAGAAACTCAATTATGATGCTACATTTTAGGAAGAACAATAAAATAAGTACTTTGCTAAGTTGCTGAGCTCAGTTGCGACCGGATTCGACACTGTATTGCGGAATGTGGCATGAAGAAGGGGGTCTCTTAAATCATGTGTGAACATAGTTAGAAATTGTCCTTGAACATCACATCTCCAGCCAGTCAGGACTCCAATCTAATAACAATGGTAACTGTAATCCAAAATCAAAAGATAAAAGATGTAGTTACCGAATCACCGGTCACAAGTCGTCCACCAAGCTCACTGAATTCCATCAAGACGATTGGCGCCTTGTGTGGTCCATGGATTGAGGAGAACTCGCGATTTCCATTGAACCATGCATGAATTTCACCATTTTCCCAGCCAGTGAGCAACAAACGTCTTTCAGGATGCCAGCATAGCGCCGTGGCCTGCGACACGGTGTGCACGGGATACGTAATCTCATGCAGGGGCTCTCCGCTGTCGTCGAACAGTGTAACAGACCCACCACGATCTTGGCTGTAAGAGGCGATCGCAAAGAGTGGCTCCATTGGATGCCATCTTCCTGTAGTGCTGATTGCATCAGAGTCCAAGAACTGCACTTTTGTGTCAAAGAAGAGAGTCATCCTAACGAATTTTACGGATTAGGTTTACTAAATGAAAATGTTTTCAATTTAACCATAACAAACAAGTCTCCATGACAACCAGATAATTTAGTTTGTTATGTATGATTCTTTGATAGTATTTACCTGTATATGAATTCTTATTTGTGGTTCAACAGGTGTCACACAGGTGTAATCGGCTTATTTTGTCGGCACAAATTCGTATAGTTGTTTGTATAACAGTTAAAATTCAAATTTACAGTCTGTCGCTATTTATGGCAAAATTCTCGTTACTTCGATTCTTCCTTGATTCGATTATATGTTTTCGAACATTATTTATTTCAACTGTAATGATTTGTATTACCACATTAATTAAAATATAGTGTATTGTCAAAATAAAAATATTTTCGGTTTTAACTTTAGTTTAATAGTAAATTATTAAAATAATTTAAAAAACATATTTTCTTTAATATGTTGAACAAAAAATATTGTGGCAACACTGCGAATATATGTCAACTGTCATGTGTCATATGCTTTCGAATAATTTTCGAAGTTCTCCCGTACAAATTGAATACACGCTCCCATTCGTCAATTGTCCTCTGTGAAGCTCCAGGCAAACTTTAAAATTAGTGCAAAAAGTGAGCTCATTCATTTTTTAATTAAAAATTATATTAGGTCTCGTATTTCACCTTGATCTGTTAATTAAAATAATTCTAAAAGGTAAGCCAATAGTTAAACCAAAGAATAAAGAAAATCGATGAACTAGAACCGCATGCAAATACATATTGTTTTTTTGTTCTTTGTTGCACTAAAACAAAACAACAAACAGAAAAAAGATGGCCGTCAGTTTGTCTTTGAAAATTTTGCTCTCTCCTGAGTCATTTTTGTGACAATCGATTGTAATTTATTGCGTTTGTTTTCAAGCAGATTTGAGATATGACGAAAATTCGCTTGCAATCATCCGACAACGAAGTGTTCGATGAGGACATTCAAGTCGCCAAATGTTCTGGAACGATCAAAACAATGTTGGAGGACTGCGGCATGGACGAAGGCGAAGACGCACTAATTCCATTGCCAAACGTGAACTCGGCGATTTTGCGCAAAGTTCTGCAGTGGGCGACATACCACAAAGACGATCCACAACTGGCTGAAGATGACGAGAACAAAGAGAAACGCACCGATGACATTTCATCGTGGGACGCCGATTTCCTGAAGGTGGACCAAGGCACACTCTTTGAGTTGATTTTGGCCGCCAACTACTTGGACATTAAGGGGCTGCTGGATGTCACCTGCAAAACTGTGGCTAACATGATCAAGGGCAAGACACCGGAGGAAATTCGCAAGACATTCAACATCAAGAATGATTTCACAGCCGCTGAAGAAGAAGCTGTGCGCAAGGAGAACGAATGGTGTGAGGAGAAGTAAACCGTTTGAGTAGGCAGCTAACGTTTCGTTGTGTTTTTCTTTTTGTATTATCATTTCTCATTTCGTTTCTATTCGCGTTAAGATAGCATTTTGATTTTCTTATCAATGCTAAATATTTAGTGCTGAATAAATGGACTTCATTCATTGAAATTGACGATTTGCTCTAATTTTGAGGTTATGTATAATTCTTTGGACAATTTCTCATTCAGGATTGATGGATAAAGCTGAAATCTTATTAAAAAACTTTTCAAACCAAAAAAAATTAACAATTTTTTATTTACAAAAACCTTAGGCGATGGGATACCAATCAGACAATCCCTCGGCAAAGTAAACAGGAATATTAAACATTGGCGACTTTTGATTGTCATAGACAACGGCTGAACCGCCATTTAAAACTCCACTCAAGGCTCCAAAAGTATTAGTGACCACCGTGTGATTGCACATCGCCATAATTGCCAAATCTATTGGCTGATACTCACTTTGCTTGATGACAATTTGATCATCTTCTTCAAAGTAATCCAAGCAAGCAGACATTTGCTCGGGTGAGCACAAAATTAAGAATGTAGAACTCTTAAAAAATCTCTTAAACACCTTTACTGCCCGCTTATAGAATCCAGTTGAGGGCTGTGATAACGAATTCCTTAAGAAGGCTGAACTTAGTAGTAAATTGGAGACTTACCCTTTTAAGTCCGACATGTATGCAAATGAGTGGCGGATTCTTCTCAAACTCATTGCTGACCAATGATATTTTGGTGTATAGAAGCGTCCGTTCCGCTGCATCTGATATATTGGGCCTAAAACTGCAGCGATCCATTATGGAATATAATTATCTGTTTTTGTTTTTAAAAACACTCACTCGAAAAAGTCTTTGAACTCCAATGTTTGCAGGTATTTCACAATGTCAATAAAACGTCTTGCACTTGTTTCCAAAATATATGGTGCAGTTGCATTTGTGTCGTTCTCTATTTCATCGACACTGCCCAAAATGTGCGATTTACTCAAGTCATAGCAGCTGGGATGCAACGTCTTAATTGATTGCATTTTCACACTGGAAAATTAATTTACCTCAATAAATCACATTAGTAATGATCTTGAACACTATCACAGCAAAGTAGCCACCAACTTACTTTTTCAGAATACTTGTCAACTGATACAGACTTCCTTCAGGGAGGTATGCCTGGATATCAATGCCCCTACCCCGCAAGACAGATTCGGTGGCAATCAGTGAAATATACTGCCAAATCAGGTCCTCAAAGTCGTCAACTGCAAATGCAGTTAAGATGCGGCCGCATTCTTTGCTAAGTTGGAAATCGTCAGGATTGATATCGTCGATTCCCAGCTGTTCCTTGTACAACTGGACAGTCGTTGGATCCCACGTTAGTTGTGCTAACTTTTGCAGTTCAACTTGTTCGACAGGCGAAAGGCGCGATTCGATTTGTTTCAATTCCCCAGCCCTAATGGCGACCATCACAAGATAAATGAATGAGATGGCGGACAGAATTAGTATTAGCGGCTTGCCATATTGCACCAGCGATCTTGCTACTCGATTCACAATCATTGCATTGAATTTGCATTCGAACGACACTTTCTTATTTACATCGATTGTTTGATATTTGTATTTTATTCGATTTTTTTGTATCGAGGACGGGACACGTACGAACAGTTTCGCTGAAACTTCTCTACTGTCAACGCATTATCGACGAAATATTAACTTATCTCTTTATCTTTATGCAGTCGATAAGAATGACGGTCTTATCAACGTTAATTTATTGATTTAAATTATGTATTGATTATGTATTGTAAACAGATACGACGGCAAGATGTTATTGACTTTTGATATGATACAATCCTTCATTTAAAAATTGGCAATAACATTTGTGAAATTAATGCTAGTGAGCATTAACATTTTTATGATTTAAATAATTAATATGAATAAAATGATGAAAATAAATGTAACTTCTAAACTTTCATGCAAACGTCTTTTAAGTGAATAATTTTGTTTTCTTGCAATTAAAAGAATATTCAATTCTATTCTAAAATATAATAAAGCTAATCAAATTTTTCTTTTAATATTGTCAAAAACTGTATTAAAAATATAAAATAATTAGAAATAAAATTAATTATTAAAATAAAAAAAATTGTTTGTTTTAATACATTTTTCTGTGTTAGGAAAACCAATAGCAATCAAACGTTGTCATTTGAACACACGATTGTTGAGCGTTTCGTCTGGGTCAAGGACATTGAGTATTTAAGGATATGAGTAGTAATTAAAATAAGATATTTTATTGTTTGGCCTAATGCAATTGTGCTTAAACATTTCTTGTCCAATGACGCGTCCTTTTCAATAGCTGACGTTGTATGAATTCTCTAATCGGAAAAAAGGATGAGCTGGTATATTTGATTTTTTAATTAAATTTGCAATGATTAGTTGACTTAACTTAAAAATTTATTTAATTATTAAAAATTACCTTTTTCAATATTCCTGAACGAAGTGCAGTTATTTAAAAAACGAAAAAACATTGTAATTAAACAATTGTAACTTATAATTGTTCTGCAATGAAAAAGTAATAATAAAGAAAATTCCTGGAATGAAGAATTATCATCTGATAAATGAAAAACGTGGAATATGTTTAACTTTTAAATTTTTTTTCACTTTTTTCATGTTTTTTTTTTCTTTGTTTTGTATTTTGACATATTATATTCGAAGAAAAAGCCTTTTTTGTTTGTTTTTCCATTTTCATATTTCAATTTGAATCAATAATAATAATTACTATAATAATTAATAATAATAATAATTAATAATAATAATTGTTTAATCGATCTTTGTTTTTAAATGTAATTAATAATTCATCATTTCATTACGTTCAAAAATTTCATTGTTCTTCCTCACGCACGTTCCTCGCACTTTTTTTGTTTACTTCTTGTGTGTATTTTGTTTTTTTTTTTTATTTATAATTTTCTACATTTTTAATAATATTTAATATAATTCACTCTTCCATCTTCTTGTTTGAATCCATTGTTTTTTTCTTTATGTTATTATTACTTTAAATTTATTTTTTAATGTTATTAAATACACTCTAGGCTTCTTATTTGTAGGATTTTCATTAAATTTTTTGTATGTTTCCATGTTTCCCACTTTTCTTTTCATTTTTATTTTTAATAATTAATTTGAATTATTTTATTATTTTTAAACTTGTTTTGCATATTCTCTTCCTCCTCAATAACATATCGCCTCCCCCATCTGTCTGTACTACAATTTATTTAGAATAAAGTCTGCCCCATAAAAATGTTAAACATTTTCACCTTTTTTTTTTCTTTTTATAATATTTCATCAGTTGGTTTTTTTAATTTTTAGAATGTTTACCTTCTTTTCGTTTAATATTTATGTGTTTATGGTTTAGCTGAACATTTATTTCATAATGATGACTATTTACGGATTAATACAAATATTTTGTTATTTTTTATTCAATTGACAGTGATTTGAAGCAATTAGTTGACGAACTAAATAGCAAATATTAACTTTTTTGAAGTAATTAGTATTTTAATTCATATGTTGTACCCGGAACAAATAGAAATAAAACAACCCTCTTAGGCGATCATTAATTTTAATCATAAGATTAATACGAATTTAATCACTTGTCTTCACATTTAGTGATTCCGAATTTGTTGTGCCACTTTAATTGCATTTCAAATCACTGCAACCATTTTCCTATTTATGTTTCGTTTAAAAATATTTAATTTTTTTTTTCACTATTTAGTATATTTTACTTGCTCGCTTTTATAACTACATTTATAATCCATCTGTATGAGTGAGTTTTGTTTCTTCTTGTTTGTTTAAATGTAATTCATGATTTCATGCGGTTTATTATAAAACGGTTCTGGCTGGAGGAGCGGGGAAGAGATTACTTTATTTAGAAAGATATGCCAGTCACTGTTATTCAACAACAAAGTAAAATAAGTTCTGCATGTTATTATTGCTTTTAATACCTTTCTATAAATTTAACGTACTTTGGAAGATGATCTGTTATTTCTATTAGTATTTAGTAGTAGTTTTCGTTTAATTTAATTGCAGCTTGCACATTCAATTTGCTATTTTGTTTTTTTTTTTTTAATGCTGATGAAAGATATAAACAGGACTTAATAAATTTACGTGTAACAGACAATTTGTCACAAGCTTTTTTGTCACCTAGAAACTATTTACAAATGATTGGATCAAAGTTCTGTGAATTAAAAGAACCTTCCATAGCTGAAGAAATACAATACAAAACGCATTCAAACACACTATTGTGACGGACATTCAGTTTACTAATGCATTATGATTTATGAGTTCTATAACTGATGAATTGATAGTTCATTACGTTTGTATAAATTTCTATAACACAATTTATGTTGTCATTATTGAGCGCTTTTTCGTTTAGTTACTGTGATATTTGTAGTGTATTTGTTTTTCATTTCTTTGTTTGTTTTATGCCATTTTGTTGGTCCATTTTGTTATGATATAAATGTGATTTCTTCAAAATTTCAATCTAAAAATGTGTTTCAAGTATTTAAAAATGGGAAAACAACAACTTCCGAAACAATAATCGATAAGTTTTAATTATCAAAAGATTCCTTCATGCCGAAATTCATTAACAAAAAAATATAGTTTTTTTAAATTTGGTTTTCTAAATAAATTTATTAAAAGAATCATCTTTTTTTTTGCAATAACAAATTTAAAGTGTGAACAAATGATTAATTTTTTGGTATTTTTTTTTTTTGTTACAGAAAGCAAATTGTTTTTTCCTTAATACTTAAATTGTTGAAACACTCAATGTCAGCATTATTGAAAATAATAAGAATAGTTTTGAACGGAGACATACCAAGGACGCATGTCTCAAGACTTTGTTCAGCGTGTCACGTCCCAAGGTATGTCTATGGTTTTAAAGAGTACTGTTATTTAACATAAAGTTGATTGTGATGAGAAATTATAAATAAAATCTAATTTTAAAATAATTTAGATGAATTTTGTCGCCTAAATATGTACAGGTAATTGAATGATGTCAGAAGAAATTTCTTAAAAATACCAAAACACCATTGTGCCGTTAAAAACTGGCCTTGGGATGTAAAATGACGTAAAAAAATAATCAATTTAATTATCAAAAACATTGAGAAAAAAAAACTGGACTTTCGAACAAAAAATTTCAATCACTATATAAAAAGTGGGAAGATGTGTATTTAATTATTATGTAAAATGTGTGAGTGTGTCAAATGGTCCAAGAAATAACAATATGAGTGACACAAGAAACATAGGAGAACAAACAATTTTACTCAACAATTGCTTAGAAATATTTGAAGTTTACTCGCACGTTCATCACTCCACATTTACGCGTCGTACAAACTAATTAAAAATTATTATAATAAGGTTATCTTCTGTTAGGCACCCATAGAGATGCATCTACATTGTCTCATTCACTCCGCGTACGTTGTTTTTTGTTTTTTTTTTTTGTTTTATTCACAAGAAAAAGGTTCACATGCACACAAATTTAAACAATTTCTACTTTTGCTTTTTTTTTTGCTGTTTTCTGCTTTTATACAAACGAACGCACATTCGATAGTTTAATTAAAGTATGTGAATCTCTATCAGTAACTGAATACGCATGATTCAGCTGTTCTCATGCAACATGTATGTTTTATTTTTAGTAAATATTTATTTTGTTTTAAATGTTTCCCGCTTTATGCCTCTCCTGCGCAAGCTCCTTCTCTATTTCTATGTACATACAATTTTATGCTTTGCTTAATAATTCTTTTACGCTAATTCTTCTGTTTTATTTAATCATACGTTTTTTATATAAATTTATTATGTATGTATATACTATATATATAAATATTATATATGTATTGCTGTCTATTTCACACAGATTAAACGAATTTAAATAGTTTATAAATATTTATAAAAAAAAATTTGTGGAAAATCAAAAGGGAATAGCAATTTATAAAAAAAAAAACAAAGAAACACCTGTAACATAAGTGTGTTCGTCTAGCCGAATTCGTTATAGACAAACCTATTTTTGTTTTAGGAATTATTTTACAATTAGTATTTTATTTTTAAATAATAAAAAGCTAACCATTCACAGAAGTTTGCAAATTTCCACTTTATTTCACAGCGATTTCTCACACGCGACAAATACACACTCACACTCCGATCGGCTGGCTGGCGTATGTGTTGGAGTCAAAATTTGAATTGCATTTTTTAATTCTTTAATTCTTCATCTATTTTTTTTTTGTTTTGTAAAAAATACATTATTTACATCTCCATTTTGCACATATCAACAAAAAAAAAACATAAACATCACCAACTTCTTCTGTAACGGGCCAAATGCGTGCCCTTGCTCCAATTCGTAAATTTGCAACAACAAATTTAGTAAGTCCTTGTCGTTAATTACTCATTGCTCTTTTAGTTTCTATCTGATTTTCTTTTGTATTTAGCCATTTCTTCAGATACAAATTGTCACATTACCGAACTCCTCCATCGCATGCGTACCAAGCAGATCAGATTTTATTTACAAAAAAAAAAAAAAAACAATTTGCTGTACTCTTATTTTTTATGCATTCTGCGAGAAGGAGAGAAGACTATTTTCTTTAAATAGTCAATATTTTCTTATCACTTTTAGTTGATTTTGCTTAAGAAATCGTTTTTCTTACGAGTACTAATTCATTGTTTAACACACTCATTTGTCGTCTCGTCGTTTCTGTCCAGCTGTCCCAATCGTCTGTGGATTGATGAACCGACAAGGGTTTGACGCGCACAATTACTTCCTATCAAAATCGTCGCTGTTGCAAGCAGAACTTGAACACCAACGAGAAAAGACTCTCTTCCTCTCCATCGTTGGTGGCGCCAGCCGTATCAGCAACATTTGCAGCGGCGCTAGGAGCAATCTGTGGCTGCTGCCCTGCGGCGGCATGACTGCCGGCTATGGATCAGTTGATTTTTTTCTGACCAGTCGGCGGCGGCGCTGGTGACGACGAAACGAACACAATGGATGACGACTAGGATGAACTGGATTGATTCAGTTGACCGAACATACCGGTCGAGGAGAAACCGCCGCCGCCACCCGACTGTCCGATTTGTTGACTATTCTGTGAAAGGCCGCCTCCACCGCCACTGCCGCCGCCACCGCCACCGCCACTGTTGTTACCGCTGCCGACGCCGCTGCTGCTGCTGCCAGTCTGCTGCAGTTGCTGATTGCGGCCGTGCTTCGGTACTGGCGGCTGCAGGTATTCGTGTCTGGCCAATGTGAACACATCCATGCGATCCTCTTTCCGGTAGGCCAAGCAACCGCGAATAAAACTCTGTCAAAGTGGACACAGGTGAATACAATAGGTCAGAAGTTTATGAATATTAATGGAACCTACCTTGGCCTCATTGGAGACGGTGGGCTTGTTGGAAAACTGCACTTCAGTCGCCTTCAGTATTGTATTTTCTTCTAAAATAGTCGCTTGTGACTGATTGTGGCCGAACGGCTTTCGGCCATACAGACATTGATAGAATATCACGCCGACGCTCCACACATCAACCTTGGACGAGATCTTTGGCGGATTTTTGCCGACAACAAAACACTCTGGTGGCAAGTACCAGTAGGTGCCGGCGCCCTGTGACGTCAGATCCATGCCATGGTCGGGATTGTAGTTTTCTTCGTCCATCACTTTGGACAGACCGAAGTCGGTGATTTTAATTTCACCGCAAACGTTGCCCTCGGTCAGCAAAATGTTGCCCGGCTTCAAGTCATAGTGGATGACTGGCGGTTTGATCTCATTCAGGTACTTCAGAGCTGAAACAACCTGAGAAAAATAAAGTGTTTCGTCAATTATTTGATGCATCACAACTAAATTCGTTTATTGACACTTACCTGCATTATTATGGACCTAGCCTCACGCTCCGGGATGGTTTTGTGCTGCTTCAAGTAAAAATCGAGATCGTGACCATCACAGTATTCAAGCACCGTGCAAAATGAGTTTGCATCAATTTCAAACACATCAAATAGTTTCACTACTCTTGGATGGTCTAACGCTTTGTGAATGTTGTACTCCCTAAGGGCATGTCTGTTGACAAGAAAGAAGTGAGTCAGTTACAAATGTTTCCTACGGCTCGATTGTGAACGGTCTGAGGAATACTTACTTAATATAGTTTGCTTTCTTGTCCTCCTTCCAATCCTTGTTCAGCTGATGTACTTTGCAAGCAACATATCGCTGCTCCTTCAAATCAAATGCTTTATGCACTTCTGAGAAGCCGCCCTTTCCGAGCAACATCAACAGTAGATACCTATCATTTAGCACAGGATGATTGTTAAAGCGACTCTGTAAAGAAAAAAAGGAAACCATTAAAAAAAATTAATTTTACAAATATTGCCGCCAACACTTTACCTGATCTTCGTTGTGGATTCGCTTTAGTTCGCGTATATGCAAGTTCCTCTCGCGTTCCAGCTTCTCCATTTCTAGTTGTAGATCGGCGTCCTCTTTCTTGAGGGCATTTTGCCGAAGTTTCAATATCTCATCGGACTCGTAGTACTCTTGAAGTGTATAGCCACCCGCCACAGGATCCGGCTTAAGGAAAGTCGCTGTATCACTACCATTGTGGAGATTCGATGTGGCACCGGCTGCCAGTGCACCAGCAGTAACACTGCTGCCGGACGCGCCGCCCTGATTCGTTGACGAATTGTTACGCTTACGGCCCGTTTCCGCGTTGGACGGCCGCTTCTTCAGAAGCAGTTTCTTTTGTCGGTCGATTTCTTCGCGTTCCGCGGATATTTCCTCCTGTCGTCGCGCCAGTTCCTGAAAAGCGTAGCCGTCCGTCCAGTTTTCCTGAAACGTGGCACCCACCCGTTGTGTCACAAATTGGCCCAGCCGCAGACGATTTTGCATGCATTTCTGTCTCGCCTCCTTCTTTTCAATGTTACTCTTCTCTTTCAGCAGCTTCTTGACCACATCGATGCACTTGTTGATGTGTCCTTTGTGCTGTTCTATCACTTTTTGATGAGCGGTTATCTGACACTTCTGGTCGTCCGATAGTCGTGTCAGTTCGTCGGTTTTAATTTTGTTCGACTCAAAGTCCGAGTCACGTTCCAGTATCTCAACGTACGTCAGCTCCGTTTGCGTGGAGGCGCTGACCTTTTGCGGTAATGGTGGTGGCAGGGAGTTCGGATGCTGGTGCTGTTGCTGCAATGACGGCGGCATCGGCTGTATGGGGGACGAAGGAACTGTTACAACCGAGCCACTGTTCGCCACAACCTGCCGACTGTTTTTATAAAAGTCTTGTGTGCTGACGACATTTGCTGCGCCGAGCGTGGGCGGACCAACGCCGCCAGGAATACCGCCACCATGATTCGTCGTTGGTATAACGCCAGCAGCGACCAGCGATTGTGGCTGTGGACTGGGTGGATACATGGGATAACCGCCGGCATGTGATTGTGGCGATGGACTCTTGGCACCGGCGCCGCCCGCATTCGTCTGTCGTATTGGACTGTTGGCCGTGTGCTTAAGGTATTCGTTCATCTTTTTGGGATCGGGCAGCGGTAGTGAGACGCGCGGCCCTTTGCTGTTGGTGTGCGGCGGACATGTGGCGCCGCCGCTGTTGTTGTTGTTGCCGTTGGAGCCGCGATCCGAGGAGCCGCCACTGCCGCCGCGATCGCTGCCGCTGTTTCGGTCGTGACCGCTGTCGTCCAGTGCTTTGCGTTTACGTTTGCGCTCCGTTGGCGTCCTTGGCAGTTTCTCAGGCGGTGGCGGTGGTGGAGCGTTCGTCGTCAGGGTTTGCGACATCGTGCCGCCTGCAGCAACAGCCGCTGCCACGGCAGCAGCAGCAGCAGCCGACTCCGCCTCTTTGTCACTGTGAGAGGAGCCGGTGCTCATATTCGAGTCTTGACTGCTGTGGACTGTCGCTGTTTGGGATAGTTGTGGTTGTTGCTGTTGTTGTTGTTGCAGTTGTTGTTGGGTCAGATGCTGCTGATTTAGCTGGTGCTGAGGGTGATGTGGATGATGTTGTGTGTGACTATGGAGGAGCTGCTGATGTGGATGAAGATGGTGCTGACTTTGAATTATTGTTGTTTGTGGTGCCATCTGCAGCTGTGTTCCGGCGGACATCTGTAAATTACACAAACAAATTATTTAATAAATTTGCTTCACTCAAATTAAGATGTATAATAATATAATTAACGAAAACATGCGGAAAGTGTTCAATTTATAACAATAAAATAAATAATATTACTTTAATAGCAATTAATTATTGTAAATTAATCAAAGTCATTGAGTGTTTATTGAGTCATACACTTTTTTTTTACAACAGTGAGCTGTGAGACAGCTGCAAAGTGGCGCTGAAGTGACAGACAACAAAAAACGCCACTCTGTCCGTCTCTTTCTGGCACTGTCAAATGCTACTACATAGGGAAAATTTACGTTCATTCATTTGCGGATGCCGGTTATTTACCGCAAGTGTATATAAAAGTAAACAATATTTGAACCGTTCAAAAGATATTTAAAGCTTTTTTTATTTATTTTTTCTCTGTTTTTTTATTGTTGTTTGAATTTCAGATAAATTTAAAATCTCTTGCAATAATTAAGAATAATTTCTAGGAACGAAAAACTAATTAAAGACAACAGATTATCCTTTTCCTCATTACGGCATGTACGATTTTCGGTTTTTCGCTACCACCAGGTAAGCATTCGCAGCCTAATCCCAAACGAACAGTTTGACGCAAGAATGAGTTTGCCGCTACCTTGACCCCGCAGCAACAAAACCGATTTCCACTATGATATAACACACACCAGAGCCGCTTATCTTTTTCCCACGTCCCGACTACACAGATTATCTCGTTTCTTCACTATAAACAAAAAAATTGACGACATCAACTTATCTCACTCACATGTGTTGCGTCGAAGCGAGACAGCCGACAGCCGTCTCTGTTCGCCTCGTTCAGCTGTTTCAATAACAACAAAATACCAACACTGGTGCAGCGTCTGGCCGTGGTGTGGGTATTTGCATGTAAACACCAACACCATGACGCGACCACGTGGAGCCGCAGCGCGACAAAACGGTGTTTGCGCGCGCGTACATTTAAATTGGCCGTATCAGATTGATATCAAGTGGCCGTCATACAAAACTAAATGGCTATATATGTTTATGTTTCTGTATATGTACAGAAAGCGCGAAGACACAACAGAGACTGGCTGAGTAGGAGAGAATCCGGAGAGCTTTTTTGGTACAAACTCACAGATATGACCGCAACGTTTGTGTAACGCGTCGGAATCTCGGAAAACTCGAACAAAATAATAAAGATGGATGAACAGTGAACGACGACGAACGTTTGTTGTTTTCCTTCTTCTTAATTTGTTTTTTTTTTCTTCTTCTTCTTTTTCTTGTGCGCTTTCTTGCTCGTCGTCGCTTTTTAACCCTGTTTAGCTGGCATGTTTAACGTGTGCTTTTTCGTGCGATTGTACATAATATGGGCGCTTGTCGTACAGAGTATTCGCTATGTTTTCTGACGTTTTTTATTATGTATTTCGGCGGACGATTGTAGTCGCGCTTCAACATTGCTTTTCAGCAGAAAAGTAAAAGAATTTGCACTGATACAGCTATCGACGACGTCTATTCAGTATTGTAACTTGTAAGTGCGGTGGCTCACCTCTAGTCAATCGACTTGCGTGAGTTTTGTTGCAAAAATACACAGCACTTAAAGAAAATTTCACTTTAGCTGAAATGTGTGCGGCCCCCTGTCGCTATGTGGCCTTTGTTTAAAAATATTAATTCAAATAGGAGAAACGTTGCGTGACGCTGAGCTTCTTAGCTGTACAAGTTGCCAATGACGTCATTAATGTACAATTTACAACAACAACAAAAATGGCTGCCAGCAAGTACGCTTTTTTATTGCAGGCAATTGATTAGCAAGAAGTGAATAATAACGTTGTAGCGTTAAATTGCAGCGGTTTTTTTCGCGGTCGTAAATGTGTACAAGTTAAATGGAGCAATGAAACTTTTCAGTTTTAACTGAACTTTTCTTTCTAATTATAAATAATTCATGTGAATTATGTATTTCCACAATGATTTGTATTTATTATATAAAATTTTGTTAAATCAGATAAACATTCACTCAGCAAGCAAGTGAAGGTGGCTGGCTGGTTGGGTTCGCGATATGCAAACTTTAAATGTGAGCCATCCATGACTTAAAGAAATGGGCACAATTCAACGGTTATAATGCAACCTCGTGCGCACTCAAATATCAAAAATAAAATTACAATAAAACCAACAACAAAACTGCTTACAAGCCCGTCAGTCATGGCAACAGCGAGCTCATACATCTCATAACACATATCGCGGCGGAAAAAAATATAGCGCTCACACGAATGCGACGTTTGTGTGTGAATTTTCGATGAAAGTTTTAAAATAGATACATTCTGTCGATTTCATTTGACCGCCATGTTTTCTAATAAACGTTCACATATCGGTCGGCTTTGTAATTAAACTGCAGGCTGCAGTTCATTGGCGCACAAATGCGAATCAAAATCATTTTGGAATGTGAACGGCTAATGGAGAAACTTTATTGACAAATTGTAAAGTGAATGGTAGCCAGTTGTTCTAAGGTTTGGCAACTTTTTACGCAGGTAACAATTTAGTTAGTTTTTAAATGTCCTTTCCAAAAATTAAAGGTGCTTAAGGTGAGCAGCTCAACAGCGTTTTAGTAATTTTCCATTACTACGAAGCTAAAATCACTTGAAAATGATAATAAAAATGTGACTCGTTGTCGTTTACTGTAAACATCGTATAGATTTTCATGTTTTTATGCGCAATTGCCAACAATTGCAGTTCGATACATAAAGAAAGTGTTTAAGAACGATATTTTATTGCCAAATTGAAAATTTAGTTTTAGGGAATGAAATCTTTCTGTCATCTCCCGCACATATCACAGCCGCCATTGGACGGATATGACGATGGTTTTCAGTTTCTCGCCACAAAAATTATGGATATGGTAAGAGGGGGTGGTGGGAGTGCGAATATATATAAAAAAAAAGAAAAAAAATAGAAAAACAGAGACACAGAACTCACTCAGCAAACAAATCGATATTCTGGCGAGCTTTTTGTGGCAGAAGGTGCTTGAAAAATACGCGAATGGAACGAGCAATCCAAGCAAAAAAGAGGGTGGGCGGGTGGTTTTTTTGTATGGTTCGACTGGGGGCTGGCGGGTCTACCGGGTGAGCGAACAACGAAGAAGGGTATATGTATGACTGGGCGGGAGGTGGGTGGTCCACGAGAAACACCCCATATTTCAGTACGGAGAATTTGAAGGAAGAGTTAGTGGGCACGATGGAGGACACACAGTGCGCTTTGGGCTGGATGGGATGATGTCGGACTGTGTGTGTGTGTGTGTGTGTACATAGCGGAGCCGGAGAACAAGTAGCGCGAGGCATCGGCTCCAGCTATATAACAAAAGCAAAGGATGACGACGAGTAGCTTTAGTAGCAGCACCAGCAGCAGCAGCAGCAAAAAAAAAAAACAGGATCCGAAAAAAGGGTGTGGTGGGTCGAGGAAAGGGTGAGAAGAGCGCCGCCTGCCTCAGTTACACACAAAGCGCACGCAAGTAGAAAACAGAATTCCCTGCAGGAAAATTTTGTATAAATATATAAATTATATATGTACATATATGTAGTTGGAATCTAGCAGCATCACAGCTACTCACCACTGACGAAATAACAGGGTGAGTAGTGAGAGTCTACTAGCGTTATGCCATATGTTTATTGATGTATACTGATATGTGCACCCACAACATCATGCATACGAAGAACCTTCTATGGGTAGGTACTTTCTGCTAAAACTGTGACAGAACGAAACCACCGCTGTGGGTGTGTAAGTGTCTGTACTTGGGTGTCGGCGACACTGTTTCCATCAGCAGCCTCGGAACATCTTCCGTTTTTTTTTTTTTTGGCAACAAGTTCATATGGAAAACCGTTTTCAAGTTTATTTTACATATGAGAAAATTTACCGCCATCTTTGCCACTCTGAAACGGTCAAAAGGGCGTTTTTTGTTTTCGTCGCTTGTTGCTAAACGAATAAATCCGATTACTTAAGTTTCTCAATTATTCATAACTGTATTATTGTATGTAAGATGCGTCCAAATAGCGCGAACATAAACGTGTTTTATTGAGATAGTTCACCAACTTCTATTGTTGTTAAGGTAAGTACGAATGGAGCCCTACGTCGCAATAAACTCTGGTTGGAAGATAAATGCAGACGATCATACCACGAAAGGAAGGCAGGCAACAGTGTATTTTGCACGACTTTCTGCTCAGAATTGATTTCCAACTTAATTCTCGTTCCACTGTACATAAATTCATACATATGTCGAGGTTACTCTTGTACGCCTCGCAATTCATTATGCTTATTATTACATGCCCCATGTTGTCCCGATCTACACACAACCGTCGCTATCAAATGAATATTCCAAGTGCTGATGGAAACTTTTTGCGTGCGTTATTTACATGCAGGTCTCCACACGGAATAAGACGACCAAGAGGAAGAAACAATGAGCATTGCATGCATGTTGCCATGTTTAATCGGCATAAAAATATGTCGAATGCCCCAGTATGAGCATTAACGTTATAATTTTGGTCAGAAACATGTTAAGGACCAACATACTATTGAGTACAGAATGAAACCGTTTAACTGAGGGGTTGTTTTTGCTTCAAATTTTTCTTCCTTCCTTCCTTTTGTTGTTGTTGTTGTTGTTGTTGTTTTGTTCTCTGCTTGAACCATTCTTTTGTTCGATGTGCTCTTCATTTGAAAAATTCCACGTTTGCTGCCATCATACAGCCCATATTACACTTCAACATGCCACGGTGTATGTTTGTCCTGTGACTCTAGCAACCCTCAACACACACACACACACAAACACACACACACATCCATTTGAATACACCACCCCAACGAGAATGTGTACATATAT
>JANSTS010007889.1:7926-24366 GCA_026546915.1 Sylvicola fuscatus | reverse complement strand
GCAGCAGCAGCAGCAGCAGCAGCACCAGCAGTGGCAGTGGCGTCGATGGCGTAGCACACAAAAAGCGACAGTGGAGGCTGATGGTTTTGCGTTTGCTGCCATACATCAACCCTCCACCGGGAGGAGTGGTACTCGTGTAGGACTGCAAAATATAAACGGGAAAATCGTGGAAATTGCACACACAAAGAGGCAAAAAGGCGAAGAGAAGGTACATAATATTGATTTCAAAACGAGCCAACGAAACACCGAAAAAGGAAGAAGACAAACACAAGGGTGGACGGAAGTGGGTGGCACACAAAAAGGTCATAGTACATATCTATGGCACATACATATATGTATAGATTCATATGTATAGATTTTTGATGGTGGCAGCGCGCGAGAATGTTGATACGATGGCAAAAGGGGTGAGAAAAATGGAGAGAAGTAGGGGGAGGCAACAAAACCGAAAGAACTGGGGGATGTGGGGGGAGAGGGGGTGTTGGAGGCAGAGAACTAGTAATGTGGGGAGGTGGGTGGAGGCAAAAAGGAGTGCCACGCGCGGGGAGATCTGCTTTGTGGAAAAGTTGGAAGTGCCGTAAACATATATAAACTCATGTATACATATATATTTATGTATAGGATGGATGGAAAGGATGAATTCGATGTGAAGGATAATAGGAGAATGACAGGGAAAGAGATGGACTGGGAATACGAAAAAGAGGCTGCACTTCTAGTGCGAAAAGTTGGCTGGAAAATGCACATACCATACAGGTTCTGCCTACATATTTTTGTGGTGTTTCATGTGTTGGCTTTAAGAAAAAGGACTAATCACTAGATTTCTCAGTTACATATAAATGTATGTAAGAAATTCAAATAATCTACGATTATCTAATGAACCACTACCCTGTAAACGCAAGTTCTCAAGCCGACTCGAATGGAACAGTGAATTTTCAAAGTGAGTGAAATAAATGTAACCGACATTATACATACCGACGAGCATATATAATATATGCTGAGTAGGTATAGAGGACACAAATGGCCGGGGTGTGCTATGGTGACACGAAACACTGGCGCGCACAATATAAAGAGATTCAGAAACGAACACACAAAAATGAAACAGAAGAATTAATTATGAATGCAACTAGGGCGTTAACAACTTTGACTTGCACATATGTAGCGTTAAACGGGAAAGTATTTTCTGTACAATTCGAATATTCTTTAGATTCGAAGATGCATGCAATTCCGATGCTGGCGACTCCAGAAAACACATACGTCGCATTGCATTCCAGTGACAGCACCAAAACAATTGAAATGCAATCGGCCGTCAAAATTTCAGCGACGTCATACTGATGATCTGCCTTGGTATGTCATATTGTGCATTTTTTATTTACATTTAAATATGAAACGCAGCAAAACAATTGTGGTGGGGGCACTAATTAAGTGGAAAATTTCCACTTGGCCATTCATAAACACATTCAGGCAAAAAGAATGATGGGTAACATTAGCGAAACGGCCAACATATTCTGCGATATGTTCGTCTGCAAGACTCCAAAACCCCTCTATACTGGATTCCTGCTATCGTACATAAAATTTTCAGCGACTTTAGTCACCAAAGAGATTGCTCCATTTTAAGATAGAGCCAATGTACACAACTAAATATAATATACAAGTATAGCGCAGTACTTACATATAAATAACACGAACGCAGCATATTATCCAATTGCTACATCGCCTTGTGGTAACTTCCATTCACAATTATTGTTTTTGTTTTTAGAGTAATTCAATTAAATATTGTCTAATAGAGTTTTCAATTGTTGATTATGTTCACTATTGATAGGCTCCGTATTACTGTTTTCTTCGCTAGCGTTACAACACTTTTCGAATAATTAAATTTGGATCACTGCTTGTGTTTTTTTCCTTAGTCAATTTACTTGTTGGCTTCGAAAATGTAATTTACATTGCGTTTCAGTGCTTCCACATGCAAAGCAAGTAAGAGCGAGACTGCTATTTGCACATACTGTCAGATTAAAAATATATATTACATAAAGACAAAATAAAACGCCAAGCCACACGTCACACACCGCGCGACACAACTCTCGGAGGCAGAGGAATGACAGCGGGCAACACAACATAAACAGAAATTGATTATTTTTACTATATTTGGAACAAAAGCACATAAATACATATGACACAGGCGAGTAAGTATGTTTTATATTTTTTCAGTGTGTAGAATATTTCTGTGGTAGCGATTCGCGCTTGATGGCAAATTAGCTGTTGTCGCGTTGTAATCGCATTCTGTGGAATGTTTAATCATGACTTCATTTTTAACAAATGGCAATACAAATGTCCGAAAACTTAATGGCATTCGATGCAGTTCTTGTCGAAATGTCACCGCTGAAATGAATGAAACAGTTACGCGGTCAACAACGTTTACAAGTTCAAAAAACTTTAGAGCTAAACTTAAGTCATTTAATAATTCTTCTCTCTGTGACTAAACAATCGCATTAAACACAATAGCAATTCGCCCAGGCGATAGTGAACAAAGTGTGTAAGTACCTCGAAGGAAATGAAGAAAAAAAAAACGGCGAACTCACTCACGGAAGACAACGAACGGCACAGAACCGCAAAACAACACAGCTCACAAGTCGCAAACTCGATTGCTTACGCGTTTTATCATGGCCGGCCTTTAATAAGATGATCGGCCACAATTCACCAGGCGGAGAGCTCTTGGCTGGCGGGGCCGCATCGAAACCAACATGGCTGACATTCAGTTCCAATTCAATTAAACTTACTCTGTCCGCCTAATAACTTTCAGACGAAATATTTGCTTTATTCCACATAGTTTAAATGACATCACACACAATCACACACACACACACTGTAGGTCGTCGTCGCCGGAGGAAGACAGGCGTGAGACGACAATGCCACTGTCACACATCATATTATGTATAAGGAAGGCGAGGATGAGCGGCTGGTGCGAGCTTCAAGTTTTCAACTGTAAGGTTGGAAGCGCGTATTCAAATCAGTGTTGTTGTTCACAAAATTGGTTACAACAACGGTCGAACTGAGACTGACTCAGGCGAATGCCATATAGACATATATTACTCAATTATCTGTCAATTATCCGCGGACAAAATGAAAAACTATAAAATGCGGCAATATTAGCAAGAAACGTTTTGTCAGTCTCTTTCCCACTCGAATCGAGCTTTTCTGTCCGTGTGTATCGTTTCTTTTGTTCTTCTGGAAGCTCGACCCAATAGTGTCTTAAAGGCGCGCATATACTCGGTATGTAAATAAGTGCCATGAATGTTCGAATCAGTCGCGCTTTACACACCGTGTGCCAGTATGTAGACCGATAAAGATAGTCGTACGTTTATTCAACAGTAACATCAAAAGGCACACACGAACAATCAGAATATGTATAATATTATAATGTCCAAAAATAGACATCTACAAAAACAACAAATAACCGAAGTAAAAACAGAAGAAGAAGAAGAAAAAAAACACAAAACGATGAGAGAGGAATTTTTCCTTGGACTCACAGCGCCGCTGGTGTCGCTCGCCCCATTCAAAAGGTGTCGATCTGAATATACCAAACAGCCCACTACATTATTCTATACGGTCGGTTTTCAGCCTATTACACATATGCACATACTCGAAACTTGGGTTGACATCTGCGCACGACACAATTTATTTTATTAGACTCATGTAGGCAACAACAAAAAAAAATTGTCAACATGTTCGGCTCAAATGAATCTCAGCGATAATTGACAAGAAATTACATTTCATTTAGTGCTGTCACTTAATTGTGCTGCTGGCATTTATTTAGATTTATGAATGTCATTTTAATTTGCGAAAAAAGAACACAAGTTGTCGTTAAGAAATGAAAAAGATACAAAATGTAAACAAAACCGAAAACAAATTATTACCATCAACAATTAGACAAAATAATAAAGTCAATACAATTAACCGAAATAATGAAAGCAATTGTCGCACAATTACTATATTACAACGCCCAACAAATGGCGGAAATATTTAAAGAGCAACTTTTATAGCCCCAGTGTTATCGTTACAATTCGCGTGTCGTTCCGTTAAAGATTTATCGCAACTGATTGCCTTTGGGTCGCGCGCACTCACACACACTGGCGCACGTTCGCCTCTCGCGCACACACATCACCCAACCAAAACCGAACTACCCAACAACAAAACATCCGTGGATCAGACTGGTAGGGAAGCAGAGGAACAAAATTAAAATTCTTCATATAGCGCGAGCACGAGCTTCACTGTGTACGTAACTCAGTGTTTTGTTTGACTTTCTTTCCGATTTCCGACTAAGGGGTTCGTGTGAACCGAACTACATATGTACCTAAAAGTGACAAAACGACCGACCGCGACATAAAGCGCACGTACATATATATGCGCAAACATTGCCATAGTCTCTCATGAATACAACAAACTAAACAACAGCTAGTCCACGGAGTGTCTGACATGCCCAAAAAGAAGCCGATACGAATCGCCCACTCCTCCCTCATATCGCGTTAAAAAGCTCCCAAATTACTACAATCAAACCATAATCATCCACCACAAACATAAATTGTCGCATTAAAATATGCGCACAACGCGACCACACTGCCCAAATGGCATAACTATGATATTTCCACTCACTTAATGCTTAATAGTAAGTCGTGCGTAAAAACTCTTTTGACGGCCCATCGCCGTTAAATATCGTGATTGTATATGGCGGCCGCGCTCATCCGCTAAACTACCTCAAGTGTGTATATTCACCACAATGACTTCCGGCGGCGCTACATTTTATATGGATGTATGCACACACGCCAAGTCCGCATATCTTGACTGCCAACAAAAACGCAACCACCAACTCTCGTCACAGCAGTAGCGCTGGTTGTTAAACCGTCGGACTCAGCGCACCGTCGCGATAACCATCTCCATCTATCTACTTGAGCGCTAAACTGATTAAATAAACACGAAACAACATGTACATGTAGATGATATATGCTCACATTATCGTGCGGTATGTGCGCCGCCACTTCTCGCGCTTTTCAGTTAAAGCTCAGCGGCATAATTCGCCGTCGCGGCCGCACACATTAATCAAACGTGAGCGCTGTGTTGATAGACAAAAACAAAAAAAAAAGAAGTTTAAATTCACCACAGATGTGTAAATTCAACTCACGACGATGTGATTTTCTTTTAAAATTTAATTCAATCCATAACAAAACCCAATTCTTATGTCGCGTGGTATAAATTAATCGAGAAAAAAAACGCTAAAGTATCTATTACACTGCGTTGACATCGCTTCGTCCCTGTTTGTCCTACTGAACAAATCCACCCCTCTAATAATAGCCCAATTTTTAGGTAAAATTTTAAACCGCTTTGATGACTAAATGACATCTGGAATATGTGAACAGCAATCCGAGAGAGGGGCAGAGTGAGAGAGTGATGGGGCGTAAAAATTATATAAAAGCCCAATAAAAACGTCGTTTTCTGCTTGTTCACAGCTCGAAATCTCAAATTCCACCACAGCCCACAAATGCGATAAAAGAAAACGCCACGAGAGGAGTTGATAAACTCACACGCGACCCAGGCCAGCATAATCTCTCGCCATATAATGAATACATGTGCAAACTACAAAAGTCTCCTCCGATCGACAGATCGACGACGTCACACAACGCCACTGCCAAACGAAAATTGTACCAATCCAATAGTACTCACACACGACCCCAACAACAACGGCCCAAGAACATAAAAACAACAACAACAAAAAACAAACATAAGTAAATAAGTCGCTCGCAAGCAACATATGCGTATATGCGACCAGCAGCCCTGCAGGGTGCTGCCCATCTCTCTCTCTTGGTGGGGTGGTGACTGGTGGCACGCAATTCTTCAATTTAATTTGCCTAAAACGCCATGCACGGTGAGAACAAAACGGCATGCCAACGCGAGTAGCACAGGCTGGCAGCCAGCCAGGCAACAATTTGTATGGCACAGGGCACAATTGATGCTCTCTTCCTCTACCAACACTGAAACGACTCGTAGCATAGAATGAGATGACTAAATTCTATCGCATATTTGATGTGAACTCTGCGAGATACCATACAGCATAAAATTAAACAATTTCATGCGCACAATCTCCACGGGCACACTACACAATCTCGCGGATATACACACGACTCGCAAGTGCAATATCAAATATGCTTGAACAGTGGCACCCCATAAGCATCTTCCGCACTCGCCGTCAACTTCACGTACATACACTCAACAGCATACGGACAAGTGTGTGTCACTCTGTGACGTCATGTTTACTCATTTCTGGTTCAATGCAGAGTATAATCGGCGACCAGAGTTGGGAGAGTCGAGCATATATTCCTTCTATTTTTTCTGTCGAAGGAAAGCCGCAGTCCCGCACACAAATTACATATATGTATATACACGTCGCGAGTCACGTGAAATGTAAGATGTTCTTCTCCAGCGAAGGGAGACGACACCACAAGCGCCGGCGGTGGTCTGTCCACGCCAGAGGAGTGCAGCTATCTCGCGCGTCGGCGGCCGTCTCATTTGACAACGACTAGACTGGATTTTTCGCCATTTAACTTTTTTTCCACTGTACTTACAGGCCTTATATAATGTTTGTTTTCGTTGGTGCATGTTGAATGAACTCCGCGGTACGTACGCTTTTTACACAGAGGACCTTGATGAACCGCACAGTGGCGTGCTTCACACCGTCGCGCCAGCGATACACTGGCGTACACCGTTGTCCGTTACGTATCTGTGTGGATTACGTTATGATATTATGGGAACATACTCGTGCTTAATGCTTATAGTTTATAACTGCGGTGAATGTGTTTAGTGTTGTTTACATATATATATTGTATGTTTGGTGGCCGCACGCGAGTCACATATGTTGGTATTTGGATGTTGGCCCGATATCCGACAGTCTCTTTCTCTTTTCGCCTGCATCTTTTCCACTTATAAATTTTCCTTTTCTTGTTGTCATGGCGTACACTAGACGAAAACGTCACACACATATCGCCTTGTTCACTTTAATCGCGCTGTTGGCGCTGCTGGCTGTTGTGTTCTTGCTTTTAATTCGTTCCTCTTTTCTTTTGCTTGTTTCTTTTTCAATTTTGTGTTTTGTTCTCTCTTCCTCCTCTCTCCTTTTCTTCTTTTGTAACACAAATTTTGTGGTGAATTTAATCGATTGCCGCTTGCGTGTGGATTTGTGAAATGATATAGAATCGACGACTACGACGACGATTTTTTTTTAGCTGTTTTAAAAAGCCCTGGTGAATTTCCACTCGATATGAAAATGCTTCCCACCAAATTGTACATGCAAAGTGGCATCGGAAAGGTGGATATTGGATAATGTTGTAATTAAATTACGAAAATTTAACGGCAAGGCAACCCTGACCTAGCGCAACCAGCGCGACATGTCGCATGGCGCTTTTTTTTTTCAGTTCAGGGTTGTAGGCAACCTACTGAGATTATGTTTTTTTTTTTGGATAATTACAAGTCAAGAAATTAGGTTGGATCTTTAAAAATGTATTGCATTTCTGAGAGAAAATATGACCTTGAGACAATTGTTGAAGAAATTTTTAAAAAAATTCTGGCTTGCGTTTCGTTCAAAAATTAAACATGTGCTTCAGCTGAAACTACTATGTTTACGCCTTTAGAAGCACAAATCTGCCATAATGTGGAAGGTGAAGTCTACAACATCCGTTGGAAATGATGTGTACAGCGAGTATTTCACATGTATAAAATCAATATAATGCGAATGAGTTTCGCTTCTCTCACTCGTTTATTATTTTTGCATTGTGTTCACTTGATTTTTTTTTCAGTCGTTTCCCCGGTACGTTTTCCCTATTTTAGCTCTGGCTTCTTCTTTTTCTTTAGCCATCATCATCATCGTCATCTTTTTTTTTTTGCGTTTTCCGTGTCTTTTCGTGCTGTGAGAACTGAGGACGACGCACGCACAAGAAGGGAGTATGAGGATGTGCCGGACGAAATATGCTGCAGCAGTTACCAAAAGCAGCATCATCACGACGGCAGAAACAACGTCGATGAGGACACAATGCCACATTGACGACGATGATGATGAGACTATATCCGTATAGTGGAAAAAGGATATGTGTATATTTTTGCGTGCAGATTCATATGTAGAGGGAATAAATAAGAGCTGGGTTGGGTGGACATTTTGCTAGAATGGTTGATTAAAAAGAAAAGAAAACAGCAAGCGCGAAGCATATGCGATAAAATATACATAGGCACATAAACCGGATATCTACATGTTGTATGTTCAAATGTTGTGCTAAAAGCGCGAATGAGCAAAATATCAAACTGAACTGAGAATTATTGGAATGGTAGGGAAAAATTCAGAATGTTCGTACTGAATCTAATGGAACGATGATGATTTGACTGGGGACAGATGCAGGATGTGGGGGGGGGGGGTGTTAGAAGAAGCTACCCTTTCAAAAATACGATAAGCAAGAGCGAGAAACGAGTGAGAGAAGAACAAACATTAACCCAGTGAAGAGGAAGAAAGAAACCGTGAATAGGAAGCCACCACACCGTCCCGAGGCACCATTAAACATTTTCCAGCACCAAGTTGGGTGTAGGAGAGTTGAAATTGTTTAGTGTCCATAGAGACCGAAAAATTACAAATAAATAACTAACTGTTTTTGTTGAGTTAGTGGCAAATTCATCTTCTTCTTTGGAATCCTTGCAAGAGCAACTCAACGAACTGCTTTGAATTGAGGCTTAACAACTTTTATAAAAAGACAGCAATTTCAAGTGTCAAAGATTGTGGTGAATTTTAACCAAACAAAATGTATAGATAGCTTTCAGGACATTTCGCTCGTTTCAAGTATTCCTTGCTGCGTCAACTTTAAAATACATTATCCAGGTTTCCTTCAACCTTCTGCAGCAGAACACTGACTCAATTCAAATATTGATTTCTTTTACACTTGTACAAAGAGGCAGCAATTTTTTCCTTCTTTCTACATATTTTCACCTAACCGTTTCGGTATTTCACAAACCTCCCAAGCCTCTTGCATGAGGCCATTTTGCTCCAATCATTTTGTTGTTTGACTTAGCATTCCAAATTATCTATTATACAAATACAAAGGTATTCTACAAAGATCGATATCTGAAATGTTAAAATTACCCAAAATGTAGTCGACAAATGTTAAAGCGAGCACGAGTTAGCATTTAGAAGGAGCATATCAAATTCCCTTCATTGTTTTCCGTTCTTATAAGGTAACTGCCAGTATGCTTCAAAGTTTTGCAAGTGTTACACAGTCAAGAAGCTATACATTCGAACAAAAATGTACATAAGACGATCATGGCACTAACGAGGCGAAGTATGCCTATTTATTCTGCTTCGTTGTTTTGAACTTGCTTGACTAATTTTTTTCCTGTTGCCACATTTATCTTACGCTCTGTCTTCATGTACCATAGTCCATATATGAAGTAAACACGTTTCAAAATGCAACGGGTGCCCTCATTTAGAAAAAAAATAACGAAACTGCAACATTTTGACGAGGCGTTTAAAGTTTACTTAATAAACGTTTTTGTGTGCCAGAGCAACATGGGTGATTACGCAACACGTCTCCATTTTCTATGCTCACAATCACCCGAAAACTTATTATTGCCAGCCTTTGTGAACTATTCGCCATGGCATGCCTGGAAATAATTTGTATCACATCGCTGCCAAACATCATCGCACATTGGAATTGCGGCATTTTCCCACATTTCCAGGACTAAATTCTATACTCCTCTACATGCACATAAAATGCGAGAAACGCATTGATTTTTGAAGGAAGGCAAACAAATGAACAACGTCGAGGCTGAAGCACACAGCAGCAGCACCCACAGAGAACCTTTGCATATATAAATTTTGGTGTGTATCCTCCGGGTAATGGTACTTATGCGCACAGCGTTTCCGCATCGCCATCACATTTCGAAACATGTGTAAACCAATCCCCCAAATCACCCGGTTCGGATGCGAAATATGGAGGTGCCATAATACGAGTGCACACAGCGCCCATAGTCTCGAACTTGTACAGCTTCATCTCTCTGCGTCTATATTGGCCAGGGCGGCATATAATGTACGTCTTGCTGTGTGCATTTGTGCATTCCTGACAATACTATAGTTTATAGTGCATGCTCATATAGATATAAATAGATAATTGCATTTCCAATGCATCCAGATTTGCATATACGTGCACGTATATTATGTGCTATGGGTTTTATGTACAGTAAGCGTGTGGAGGAGATGCGGGAATGGCGCGGTGTGCGGTACGCGCGCGGATAGTTGAAGCGCGATTGCAATACGCACATCCCGAATGTGTTCATCTCGGATCAATTGCCACATTTTGTGACGACGTTGTATCGAGGTTTTTATCAATATACACAGATTTCGCTGGCCGTATGTGTACCGTTTATTGATTGTGTCACTATGTGGCCATTTCAACATTTCATATGATACAATGAAAAGCTGTTCCTTGACGCAAACAAAAACCATCCTTCCGTAAGGAATAACTTGCATTGAAGAACAAACAAAAAAAAAGTTGTAAAAACGAAAATTGAATGCACAATTTTGCGCAAAACATAGTGCGAGTAAATATTTATGTACTAACTACATTCTTTATATATTGATACATAGAAATGAATATACATACAAGCATGTACATAAACAGCTCTATACCAATAATATTATATTAAAAGGCATTGGCAAAATCCACGAACGATCACGGTGGAAAGCGAGGACAGACAAAAAAAAATAAAACTTGTGCACAAGCTCAACTTCTACAGCTTTTTAAGCAGCAGCAGCAGCAGCAAACAAAATGGAAGCGAAACGAGTAAATTTGTTTGAAACTTTGAACGGGAATCAAGAGCTTTTTCAGCCAAATAAATTTGTTATAAACAAACATGGCGGCGCGGCTCCGGGTACTGCGACCCACGGTCCTCCAGAGTACATGTCTCATGTGTCACATTATCGCTATCATTTATGCCCCGACAACACGACGACTCGATTACAGCCACTCTTTTAATTTAATCAACGAATTCCCAGCTAATCTTGATTACATTTATAAGTTCGCATACAAAGAAGACGACTGTCGCATGAGTATTGTATTAATGTAATTTGACTTGGTAGTTGCCTTATATTGACAAAAATGACCTTGTGCATCGCGTCGACCGAAACGCCCAAGTCCCGACTTATCACTTGATACAGAAAAAAAAAATACAACAAAAACAAGAGAATGTGAAACTCTATAAGAAAAACAATATCAAACAAAGCGAATCGTTTCGTCGTGGCACAGTCTGTTGTGTTCTTTTCGTTTTCAGTGCACAAACATCTTACTGAAATGACGAATTGTACATATATGCAATTCATTTTGCTAATGTGTGGAAATTGTTGAAACTTCAAAAAAATAGGCTAATAATTTAATCTTTTTAATGTTTACCTTTCTAAAAAATTCCTCAATATGACGTGACATTTATCTATTCAAGCAGAGATTAACATTTCAATAATTGTTGGTGGGGCCATGAGCCATGTTACATCAAATAAACGATAAGATTATGTGAAGATCAAAGTATTTCAACTAATTTTTCTAGCAAAACTATTTTTTAAACAAATTTGCTGTAAGGAAAACATAAGCCAAACTACATTTATGAAAACTATAAAAATGCTAATTATTTCAATAACATTCATCCTGCCTGAATTATATTAAAACTGACCTTGAATGAAGTCTCACAATAGGTCCACTCCCCACTGTAGTTCATCATCTCGAATTAACAATGTTTAATTACGAATTAGCCACGTACTTAAAAATAGAAACGACTTCAATAGAATGGCTGTGACAAGACTAAAACAAATTGTTTTCGTAAAAAAAAAATAAAAAATAAACATATATCACATTTCACACGATTTTGCCTACATTAACCGGAATTACCCGCTGTATGAATCGGTATAAAAAATGAATAAACGAATACTAAAAAGATTAAACTCATATAACATGTATAAAACAGTACGATGGTCGATGGAGAATCGCGTTCAACCGCAGTCGAAAATTCGAATATGTCGCTTCTGTTCGCTTGCACATAGACGTACGACGGACGACGTTCTGCTCTGTCATTATAACAGAATATGTATTTGGTTTTCGCGAATTCCACATATAGTTAGGCGAACTATGAAGTTCGTATTGTGTGTTATGTGCGCATTGTTACACACCAACCGTACATCACAGCGAGTTTAATTTCAGCGGCTAGGTACGTTATGTATAGAAGTGCAAATTCAGCTACAGCCGCAATGTGGAAGAATTTCCTCTGGATTTGTTTCCTCCAAAATACATGAAAACCAAAATGAAATATGTAGATTATACGTGTAGCTATGGAAAACGCATGAGCAAAGCCAGCGAAAAATTCCTCTTGAGGAAAAAAAAAGTAGCCGCGCGCTGTACGGGTAAAACCTCTATGTACAACGGCGAAAAAAAAAAACAACAACAACAACAACAACCTATCTATATCGCTGTACTACATATTCTATCTGTATATTCGCGCAGCGGCCACACTCTCACACATCTTGTTCCTGTATGCATGTACTCTTGTTTCTAAAATCCAATAAGAGCATAAAAATGCGATATTTACCTATCAGAGGAATAAGCAAAGCAAAAGAGGTCGGCCATTTTTAGAAAGTCGCGTCAATTCGTTTCCAACATTTGTATAATTTTTCAATTTTTCCAATTGATCCACAATTTATCAGCGACATTATTATTTCATTCTGTCACTGTGTCTATGCAGAAAGCTTAATGTTCGTACAACATAATATTATCTAATCAATAAATTGTAAGACGTCGCTAGCACACAAAAATCCAATTTTCAGGGTGGTGTCAGCTTGTTTGGATACTTCTTTGTCTTCGCTTTTTCTTGATTCATTCAAGCCAATTATATTCTGTGCGTTTCCAACAAGTTTCATTGCCAATAGAATAATAAGACACTAAAACCAATAATACACATATGTGGAAATTTCAATAAAAATTGAATGCCTGACTTGTTGGTTTAACAAAAAAAAAAACAAATTGTTAAGAATAAGAAAAATCAATATAAACTTTACTTTCAAAAACTTCAACGAGAAACACTAACAAAGATCAAAAGTCAACGAAAAATGTCGAAGAGTCTTAATCTTGTCGGTCGATTAGTAAAATTTGTTGTCGACATTTTATGTTCTCATCAATTCGCCACATCCTGTCTGCCAATTAATTTCACAATTAAGTACACGATTGTGCGGTTAAACCAGTGGTAACGTACTGAAAAAGTGCATAACAAATAAATATAAATCGCTTATGCTGTCCCCTATGATAGCCCTGCGGTTTATCAATACATATTAAAACTTTATTATCAACGAAAATAACGCTTGCATGGCTTGCACGAAGATAACACCAAACACAAACATTTAAAGTAAAAAAAGTTTACCCAACTCGCGAGTAATTTAACAACAGAATTTCAATACAGCTAATTGCCTGCCACTAATGCGTTATTAACTTGCAAGAAATTAAACCCGTTATAAACATTGTATATGGCATCATCCATAAAAACGAGTATCATTTCTACTAAACAAAACTGTTGGAAATCATACAAAAGCTCGCGAGACATTTTTACAGCGATTGCATGACTATTGACTAGGCGAGCTTCGCGATCATCAAAAATGGCAACAATGTGTTAACAATAAAGACTTGACTGTCTATAATTAGACATGAATGAAGGAAACCGTTGAACTAGTGAGCGATAACAAGTTCTGATTTAGTGTCGCTTGACTTTTACGCGGTTGTAAATGTATGTCAACGTGAATGCATTTTTCTATTGGATCTAAACAACATTAAAACGAAAAAAAAAGTCAGTTGGATGACTTTCAAGCCGAAAACATTTCAGCCAATTACACTCATCGACAATGTGGTGTCAGTTTCAACAAATCGACAGGTTTTGACAGCCATAACGTCAACGCGTCACTCCCACTCGCCCATATTGCGAAAAGTCATGCCAATTTAAAGTATATCATGAATATAAATCCATATCCCCTTTAGCGAATGTGAATCCTCGTTCAGAGAGCCAAACTACCGAATCAGCTGACTGGTGTGAAAGTGTGCGCGTCCATGGCGTGTACACACACACTCGCCACCAACACACAGCAGCGCTCACATAACCTGACATATAAAATCCACAGCGTGAAACCGTGAGCTACATACCAGAGCGCACATCGTGCCATGTGAGTGCCTACATAAGAAATGCGAATTTTGCAATGTTGCCACACGTGCGATAAAAGCACGACCAATATTTAAGCTTAACCATGTGCACCCATACCGAGGCAGCGGCGTGTAAATTCGCGCATGTATGGCATCGTCTGCTGTACGCGGTGGTGGGTCGCGCGCGGGAGACGAGACAAGTCACAAGAGCTACTGCGGCTGTGTTTCAATAAGCGCGGAGCGTCGGCACAGACACATTTCGTCGTTTTTGTGCACATATCAAGGCGGCGGGCGTGAGCTCCCCTAAAGCGTTAAATACATCCGACACGACAGGCGCGGACTCAACCCAAACACCCAACCGCACTCGAGAGTACAGATGAAGACCGTGCTGTGCGATATTATACACACTTGTGCACATGTTTAGCGGCGAGACTCCGCAGAGCTAAATATAAGAGCGCTCAACATAAAGTATGTATATGTATGTACTTATGTTCATTGCAAGTGACTGAGAATCGTGTTGTGTAATCCACTTATTCGATACACACACCTCTTTTGTGTGCTTGTGCCAAAGTACTCGCCAATTCATGATCGTTGACACTGTACTTAACAATGTTTACTCGATCAAGATTTTCTTATGGTAAGTAATCAAAACGCAATTAGTAAATATACATTTTTTAAGCTAATCGATTGTATGGTCAATGAGCTATCGCCTATCATAGCGTCTTGAGACAGCCAAAACAAGAATTCATTAAAATAATTGTTGTTACATTTCCCATGGTCGGAGGTATGGGTGAACCGTAAATACCGTGAGAAACTCAACCAGTGCGCGACAACGGTGTATCTATACACATTCTGGTACCAACTGCCAACCATAACCTAACAAGATGTATCAACAGAACAGGCCAAACAACCAAAAGCACTACAACGGCGCACACCGCGCAGCCACAATACGCCAGACACCGACACAGGAAGAAAAGCGTCTGGGCGCAAGCACATAGAGCAGCGCCAACTTAAAAAACTTCAACTTTTCAACACAACAGCGAGAAGAAAATAAACGCACGTAAATGAACCCGTGGCTCTTCCACAAGTGTACTGAAAAATCAACCACTGCACCGTGTCGCTACACGGCCACAGCGGCTGCTGGTGTGGGAGCGCCGCGCGAGTGTGTTAGTGTACCAATGTTATCAGTCGCGTGCGTGCGCAATAGCTCACGGCCCATGGGAGTCGGGAGACGAAATCAGCTGGTTCGAGTTTTCGCTTTTATACAATATATATATGTATGAAGCGGATGAACTAATGTGAGTACGTTGGTGCCGTATAAAAGTGAGCTGGTTCTGGGCATGCGCCATGCGGCCATATTCTCGGTTCTCTCTGAATATGTGAAGTTTATTCGCGGCGAACGCCAGTCACTGTTAGTCTGCCGACAGTCTGCTACGTGATTGTATGTCTAGGATGACGTCGTCGTTTATAGTTATAAACTTGTAATCGTTATATGAGTCGGAGAACGATAAATAGTATAACGAGTGACGATCGCTGATGCATCAACTGAGACAGATTGTTTAGTGAAAAGATTGTACTCATTACGTTGATTCAATTGAAGCGAACATTTTAAGTGTCAATTCATAAGATGGTTGTCATTGGTAGTCTTTCTGATTGGTAGAGGACACCACAGTCAAAAAATAAACTCTCAGCAAACCTAAATTGACTTTCTGCAGCAATATTTATTTTTGTGACCAATGTCAACGAATGGAAATTAGTTTTTTTTTATTGTTAAATATTCGTGGGATATGTATACAGACAGTGAAGGCTATTCTTGATGCCAAAAGTGTTGCTTGATTCTTTTGCAAAGATATATTATGACGAACAAACAGAAGAATCAATGGATGACAATGTTGATTTAACATATTTAATGGAATTCATTTGTTCCCCGGTATCACCAACCGCGTTTCAGCAAAAAGTTTTTTTTTTTTAATATTGTAGATCGGTTGGGATCTTTCCCATTAAAAATGATTTTTCAACGGTAAAAAAAAAATTAGTTTGTATATATTTTGAGCACTTTCACTTCATGTATTCCTAATTATAGATTAAAGAAAAGTGACTCACCCGAGCCCCAAGGAATCGAGCTTCGAGCAATTCCTGCTTACGGGGGTCCAATGCGGCTTGGAAATGTTCCATTTTTACCGCAGCACCTGAAATCACAGATAAA
>JANSTS010007887.1:0-10266 GCA_026546915.1 Sylvicola fuscatus | reverse complement strand
ATTTTTGTCAATTATTTTTTTTACATAATTGCAGGCCTCTAAGACACCAGTAACTTTGCTAAACATGTCAGTGTCATACAAACATTCCTTTAAGATCAATTTTTTGTTTATCATATACTAAGTACATATATATTTATAATGTCTAAAGCGAGAGGAAAATAGCGCAACATTTATATTACATGCACAATTTTATAAAAACGAAAATAGGCACTTGAGGGTCAATATATCAATTCTTCTTGGGCCAGAATCGGACAATTATAACCACTCAGTACTCCTTGTCGCTTGTATTATTTTACATTAATATTTGGTTGGCATTATTTAAGACTCTTTTTTTGGTAAAAAGTAGGACAGACTTTAGATATAAATCATACTTCATGTCAAACAATATTAGTATAATAAACTCCGCAGTTATCCTTGTAGAATAAAAAAGTAGAAGCAAATTAACGTGGCCATAGATTTTACGCATGAGAAAGCAATTCCTATAGGTACTCGCACATATACATTAAGTAAAGATCCATAAACACTCCTCCCCATTCGAAACCCCACAATGTAAACCGAAATGGACCACTTTTGTTATAAATATAATATGCCTTTAAACATAATTTATGTATAAGAAGCAGGAGTGCTAAATTTGTACGGGTAGTCGGCAACACTTGTTGTAGCTCGCGCGTTTCTCATACGCAAGTCACAACTGCGAGCTTATCGCAATATAGATTTTGGATGAGTATGCACGGATGCGCTTTTTAAATGCAACAATCTGGTCGCACGCACTCCCTAGCGAGGAATAGTTTGGGACTTTCGTGTTTATCACATTCCTGGGCGACGGTTCCATTCTCCACAAACACAGACGTACAAAACGCGCGACATCAGCAACATGTTGAACAAATCTCATGCCCAAATATCGTTTACTACCCGAAAAAAAATAATATGAGCTTATGTACATATGTGTGATAGAGCAGATGATAAAGCGCTTTTTATCTCCCGCTCTTTCTCACTCTCTCGCCTGCTAAAAGCTCGGTAGGTTATTATGTGAATTGTGAGTGAACAACGACAAAGGACGACTGATGTGTTGCATATTGCTTTTGATTGGAACAGTGAGGGCGAGTGGAATTTAAGTAAAATTCATGTTGGAATTTTCAATGTGTGTAAGGACCTGGCACAGCGCAACACAGCCAAAATACGCATCCGACATTATTCCACACTGCGCGCACCGTGTCCAAGTTTCGCTGAATGTGTTTTGTGTAACGAATACATAACGAAAGGAAAACAGCGAAAAACAGAGGGAAATGAAAATGAAAATGGCTGTGGTATTAGTGTACGACATATGTACGTATGCTCCACACTGAAAGCGCACCCTTTTGAGATGTGAGAACTGCGATGTGCGAGCATTCAACAGAGCCAGCAGAGCCATCAGCCATTTACTGGAAAACATCCCAGTGCCTGGATAGCTGTCGTGTGGTTATAACGTGTATTCGAGATCGGGCGCACTCGGTTTGCGCTTCTGGTTTCACCAAGTTCCAGTTTTCCTCCAAATTTAAGTCCGCCAATAACCGCTCATCTACATTAGAACTTTCGGCGACTGCTTGGCTGGGTCTGCCACCTTACGCTTTCTAATCGGAACCTTTTTATTTGCATTGGTGCGTTTATTAGAAATCAAATAGTGAATAGTTGTGTATATAAATGCAATAAAAGGAAACCAAAGTGCTATGCTGTGTTGATTTGGTCATTTTCGTAGCACCGAATTTGCGTCTATATTGATTTTACATGGACGTGAAGTGAACAGTTTTCTATCTCGAGCAACAGTTGTGTGCTTTTAAGCTTGCCAGTGTTAAGTACATAAAAACCTAAAGGTGAATACTCGTGACATTATTTTTTTGTTTTTAATGCTTCGTGCAGTAAATGCATGGCCACATTGTGAGCATTTATAAGTTGATATCCATCAGCCGTTTTCAGATGAAAGCGTTTTCCATATCTGAGCTTTTGGCGAGAAAAAAAACTCGTATCCATTTAGTAAGCTTTAACGAAGCAACTAGTCATTCAAGTTTTGAAAGAAAACTATTCTCTATAATCTTAAACGGTTTCTGTTTTTCTTTAAACGGAAATTGGTATATACAATACAATTTTGTTTTTAACGCTAAATTTGTGATGCAAATGAAACTAACAAAGTTCAATATATGTTTTAACAAGGAAAATCCTATCGATTCACTCACAGCTTTCGGTTCACATAATTTTTGGGACGGAAATTTTCATAAAAGTTCTTCCCGATTGCGGTGGCATTTTTGAGCTGATGCTGGATTTAGAAATAAAGCGATTCTATAATTACTGCTGCTGTACTTTTCAGCAGCATACTAAGCATTAAAGTATAATAATGTTTTACACAATGATAGAACTCTGCAAGGCGAACAATTTTATAAAATATGTCATGGTCATTAACATAACTTTTCAAATACCGATTTGTTTTTTCTATCTTTTGAACAGTTAACTTTTTAGCAATCATATCTTTTATTGTAAGCCTTAAAAGACCAACAACTTTGCTTAACATGTCAAGGCCCAAAAAAATTCCTTTAAAAATTTTTATCACTTTATTGTCATTGTAAAATCAATTCACTTACAATAATTACAATTTATCCCTCCGTATCCACAATTTATTAATTTAAGTTATGAAGATAAAACTTGAGACTTCACCACTATTTACCATAGATGCCATGTTGAATATTCAACTATGGCAAAAATGATCATCAATTCGCGTGTGTGAAAAAAAAAACATATTAGAGCCAACACATATTTGTAAGTGTAGGATGAGGTTTTTATATTTCACAAAGAATAGAGTATTTATTAACGAGTTTTGACCGACTTATTCCGCTTCATCAATTGAACTTAGCTTTCAAGTTTAGTTTAGTTATAATAAAAATTGATTTCAGGATATAATTAAATTTTATATATGGTGATACTTATTAACTAAGATTTGATTCTCCCAAGGGGTTTAGACATAATCGTTTTAACGGTATTTTGATAGTAAGCAACTTTCCTATGGTAAAAGAATAATGATAAATTTTTCTTTTTTTCACCGTAGTTTGTGGTTAATTTACTTACGACTAACTTAAAACTAGCTTACAAATAATGAAAAAATTGAAAGATATTAAGATAAGATTTAATTTTACCAGGTACAGTAAAGTTTTTTTCGCAAAAGTAAAATAAGAAAAATATGCTCAGAAGGAGAAAATTTACATAATTATGTCAGCATTAATCTATAATAATAAACGGGTTGACTGATCATAACCAAATTTTAGTATGTGGTGCAAAATCAAATTATCTAAAAATATAATTTTTTGTTTTCTAAAGGTCTGTAGGTCAAGTTATTGACAGAAAAACTTTATTTTACGAGTCTTTTGACATACATTTGTCACATTTTGCAAATCACAGCCGTTAAAATTTTATAACCTAAAAAGTAATTTTTTAAGATTACATATATATGCGACGTTTCGTGTTTTTTTTTTGGGGGTGGATTGATGGCGGAAATGAAAAACACGCGGCAGGGAGAGCCGACGCAATAGTTATATACGTATAACACCTAGATGTGTCGTTATGCTAAGAATTATAACCAACAAGTAACTTCTTAGTTACATACGTACCAACCAGATCGTTTTTATTTTTTTTTTTCAAAAAAACTATAGGGGTAGATATGACAAAAAAAAATCTAATGATGAGGAAACACGTTTGGACACCCTGAACTCGAAAAGTTGTCAAATGTCTGTGCGACCAAAAATGTATGTCAGTAAGACCGTCCGTACGTTCGTTTTGGCCATAGTTCCTAAATGGCTTGACCAAAATTAACCAAATTTTAGTATGTGATGTAGAAAGCCATTTATAAACTATTTTCATTTCATTTTATAAAACCTTTTCAGGTTTATCTCAAAAATTCAATTACGCATATTTTGTCAAAAAATAGAGGGCGTTCTATGAGTCGTTTTTTGAGTTATAACCTAAAAGAATTTTTTTTGGTCATTGTTTACATGATTATAACTCGAAGCGCTTTATTTTTATGGTATAATAATGTATTACATAACTATAGAACTCAGCAAAACAAACAATTTAATAACAATAACAATTTAATAATTTAATAATTACATGTAAAAGAAGCTTAGTTTTTTCTATTATTTTTGAAATTTTCTTTCTTAAGAATACTTTTTTGAAGAATTATTATTAAACAAACGGTTTTAACAATTAAACTTTTTACATGATTGACACATTTTTGGATAGTGATACATGCCTATTTATGGGCCTCATTAGAATAAGGTTAAAATTTACAGTTTGTGTTTAAATAGATTAATCGTCCTTAAGGTTACAAAATGGAGTGCCATTCAAAAAAAAGGTTTATTATTTAAAAATATGATATATAACGAATACGCGGCAGGGAGGGTCGGCACAATAGTTTATAGTAGTTAGTAATGCTTTACATAATTTTAGAATTTAGCGAGGCAAACATTTTTATACCTAACTTTTTAAGGTCAAATACTGATTCGGTTTTCCTATTTTCCAACCGTTAACCTTTTGGTAAATTATCAAATTATTTTGTAGGTTATAAAATTTGGACGGCAATGGTTTGAAATAAGTGAAATATACGAAAAAATTGGATTATAATTATAATATTACGCCTTTTCGTTTTTGTATGAAAAACGTATTCGGTATGAAATGTAACCAATACTTCTAATTGATGTAAAGCCAATCTACCGAGTGAACCATTCCAATTTCCGATGTGATATGGATTCGAGTCCGAATTTAATGCACCCGATAAAAAAAACAAGTCGATTTGAACACTGAATAGGGTAATAATCTAGACGATTATGTAAAAGTTATGATGCAATTAAAGGGGGACATTAAACCATATGTTATATATATAAATATATTTGAACCAATTCAAAATAAGACAAGCAAATCGATTTGGTTGGAAGGATTGCCGGATGATTTGAAGCATGTTTGGAAATCAAATTGGACGGTTTAGATTATAAGCGAGCCTTCGAGCATTATTTGGATCAAATGTAACGCAATTCGTTTAATGCGATGTTCACATTGGGCCTTTTCTAGAAATTTGAAAGAGATAGCATGAAAAAAAAAACATTTGTTAAAAAGAGAGAAAATGTGTTCACAATATCCATAATTCAGCCATTTTTATGGTTGCAATACCCGACTCGAGTATTGCAACCATAAATATCGGCTGAATTTGTTTTTCATCTTGTAAAAACAGATGTTTTACTGACACAATTGTCCTATAGAAAGGGTTTCACTCACGTGAAAATTTGCAACTCTTGGCAAATTTTAACAAAACAAATACATATACACATATATGAATATAAGTTCACATAATAATTAACAAAAGCATATCGTATCTTTTGTATAGTATAAGCCTAGTGTTGTGACCCATGTCCAATGCAATCAATATTATATAATATTTCACATGTTTAAGATACCCCTGTCGTAAAATCTGATTGGTGTCAAATTAGTAAAAGGGCAAAATTTTTATTTGTTTAGGATAAGTCTTATCCCGGTTTCAAATATATTACAAACTATCATAAAATTCTAATTTGAACAGGAAGGCTTGTCGCAATAGTTTGTAAACGCAAAACTCCTAAATGTGTCCTTTAGCCAGGGATTTCGTACAATATTAATCAAAAAGTTCTATTTTTTACGTCAAAGTTTTCTCATTGAGTATAGTGAGTATAAGAAATAATTACTGAAAAGTTACCGGTTCAAATATTGTAATTAAAAAACAAATCAGCATTTCCCCTTGAAAAGATAGCTTAATGACCTTCACGTATTTTTACTTAGGTATATACGTACCAACCAGATGAGAATTAAAAAAAAAGCGGTATCAGATAGTATTTGTACTCTTGTTATCCAAGGTTATTGAATTGAAAAAAATCGAATGATGAGGAAACACGAGTTGACACTTAGGTACATAAGTCGAGAAAAATGTCTGCGCGACCAAAAATGTCTGCAGGCTCAAAAAATTAAAATTATTTCAAGTAATTAACTATGTTCTTTTTTGTCTAAAAAGTAATTGATTGAAACCTAATTCGGTGGTACAAAACGAGAAGCATTTTATTCAAAAGAGCTCCATGGTCTTTGGATAGTGAAAAAAACAAGAATATTTTTTAAATACATTAGTTTAACGAACGTTTTAACATAATAATAATAGTAAGGGCTTCTTCATTTTTAGAATTTGCTTAGGTTATTTTAGAACAAACTCATTTGTATTGTTGACTGCAACTGAACAAAGTTGGTGTGTTGAAATTAGAAGTGAGTTGTTCGCTGACCAGTCACCCGTCTACCCAGTCTTACACATAAGTATAGTGCATTGTAACTATGCTAGCAGCAAATTTTTCAACAGGTGAATTCATAAGAATATTGGTAACCACCTGCTTTGGAACTACGCCATCTGTTTAGCCATTTTTTTTTATGCCGCTTAGCCCACTCCCAATTGGGTGGCTTGGTAAATTGTGCGCGGTATGGAATATGGATGCCTCTTGCCTAACCCTTCCACCGCGTATTCTGGCACCGTTCTGTTTTTAATGTATTTACTGATTCCAACCAGTTGAGCTTATACTATGTCGGATTACATGGATTGTTGGCAAATATTTCTTTGGAATGGAATACGAAGCAAATGTATTCTGTTTTCATAAATCATTGCACCACTGCAGCGTTGTGTTTATCTATAACTTTTGGTAGGTAAGTAAGTTTTATGCTTATTTTATATGCAAATTTTATATAAATTCAATAAAAATTAAATTCATAGCGTTGCAATAATAACTAATAAGCTTTTAGAAATATTGTAGTTCGACATAGAAACCTTTGTTCAGTTTACGGGCTAAGGTTAAGGTTTGCAACTTTAAATTATGTGTGCTTAGGTTCAAGGGCTGTGCTTTTTTAAGAAGTATGTTAATCTGTATGGGTTGTTTGTGCGATTGTGTTCTGAATCACCATAAATCAACCATTTTAAAGTGTCGCCCCGCATGGTAGCCCTATTATGAACCCAAGGATCTTGAGTTGACATAATATTATAAAAATACAGACCGTACAGACTTAATACATATTTTATAAGCATTGGCCGATTGACGAATTTAGGTTAGATATAACTAAATGAGGATGGTGGAGCGAGCCATAAGCAAAGGAACTTAACCAAAAAGTAATATTTTTAACATATTATATAACTATGTAGCAGAAAAAAACATTTTTTGCCTTGAAGTAATTGTTTTTTGACCTTGGCACATTCATCAATTGTCGATAACAAAACGGTTTTATGTACTCGCAGAGCAGGTTATAACACAAAATCTGCGCATATGTTAGTTCTACCCATATTTTTTGACCAAACACGCGTAATTGTTAACAATAAATGCATAAATCTGCAGCAAAACAAAGTTAGTGTGTTGAAAAAAGTTGAGTATTGAGATAGCTGCTGATCAGTCTACCCTCAACTAAGTAGATGTTGCGCCGGCTCTCCTTGCCGCGTGGTTTTGTGTTTGAATCCATTCCTGTTTGTTATTTTCTTGCCCAATTCACGAAATTTCTGTTTTATCAGTTGTGATAAATGACCAGAAAAATGTCAGCGGTTTTGGTGTGCACGCAAAGAGAACTAAAATGATCCTTCTCAATTAGCGGCATCACGTAATAATTGAAAATGTTGGCCTGGTCTTAAGTAGCGCCACGTTGCGTTGCGTCGCGTGTTTTTCGAATGGTTTTGCGAATATTATATTAACGGGAGACATGCCAGCTGGCGATGTGAATTGAGCATGCTTTATTTAAATAATTCAGGATAATCTGGTCGATTATCGTGTCTGTTTTCTTGCACCACCGTTTCAGCTTAAAAGCACCATCTAATGTAGCGCAAAGAATGCTATCGATTTCTTTCTACTAACGAGTATGAACGCACTTCGCACAATACAAATGTACCGTTTTCAAGGCTTGTGTATTGCTTCATTTGTACATATTATCATAGTATATATATTGTAATATATATGTACATATATGTTATACTAACCATCTCTTTACCCTGATTTTTGTTCGCGTTTGAAGTTAGATTGTTACTTATTTCCATTATTATGATAGAGTTTCAGTCTTCATATCTAGGATGTACTTTTATGTTTTAGACAAACGATATTAGTTTAAATATTTATAGTGGCACGTAGTGCATCGTGATATGCCTTTGATGTCGCTGTGTGCTGTTCTGTATTTTATTATTAGTTTAGTGCAACATATTGTATTTAATTTCTTTTTTTAATTCAAGCGTTTATTAGTTCGTGTATTTGATGAAGTCTGGCCAAAAGTATTTTTGATTTTTTTTTTTCGGTATAATAATTTTAATAATTGACCAAAGTCATTAGTATTAATAAGTCCTTCATTAATAAAAAAGAAATAGTTGTCGAAAAGTAAACTGTTTTATAGAAAGCCTAACCTCTATATAAAATTGTTTTTTTTTTTCTAATAAAAATTGTTTTTTAACCTTGAATGAATTTTTCGACTTTATTGTATTCAGAAATTTATGTGGTAGAAAAAACCGTCAATAATTGCTATTGAAAACTTAGTTTAATGATCTTGTCACTTTAAGGGTGGCACAAAAACTCGCCGCAGGGAAAGCCGGCGCAATAGTTATATACGTACAACACCTAGATGTATTCGTCAGCAAAGGAATTTAACTAAAAAGTAATATTTTTTACATGTAGCAGAAAAAACTCTATTTTCAAATCGTTTTTTAAGCAAAGTTGTAAGTCTAAATATCGGTTTTATGTATGTATAGCAGAGCAAACTCTTTCTACATACAAAAAAACGAGTTTTTCTTACAAAAATCGTTTTTTTTTTGAACTTGACATGTTCAGCAAAGTTGTTCTCATTAAGACCTTTTTAGAAGAAATAATAACACAAAACTATCATAACTTTAACTTTACAAAAAAAAAAAAAATATTTAAAGAAAAAAAAAATGCTGTTTTTAGTAAATGTACTCCTCTATACCACATACTAAAATTTGGTTAAGATTGGTCAAGCCGTTTAGGAGGAATGGCCAATAGGCATGCACGAACGTTTGTATGGAAGTAACATTGATGAATTTCAAAATGTTTTTTTGCCAACGAAAAAAATAGTTTATAACCGTCGAAATATATTTGTTTGTATAGTAATATTTTCGCGATTTTTGGAAAATTCGTAAGTAAGTATTTTAATTATTTAGTAATCATTCATGATAAAAAATAAATATTTTAATCATTAGCAACTTTGAACGTTCTTTAAAAAGTTTTAGGGGACAAATTAACAAATTATCTAATTCAATCCCGAGTATGAGTATGCAAAAAAAAAGAAGAAAAAAGTGAAAAACAAATTTAACAACAAGTAAATAAATATATATTAAATGCAAATATAAATAAATTGCATCAAAGCTAAAATAGATCAGATCAACGCAACGCAACGCACGTGGAGTTTCATTATTTCCCCCGTTTGTCGCAATTGGAACACTTTTGTTTCTGAAACTTAACCCCTTCCCCTAAGTAAAGGGTGCGTTTCGCCAATATTTTGCATATTCGTACTCGGGATGTCATCCCCTTTCTATGATACCCATCACTCTTTAATCCAGGATAGTGGAAAGGGGGGGGGGGGTCCAAAACTGACAAATCGTAACCACATTAAGGTATGGCCTATAAATATAATCCATAAGGAAAATCTTAACGAATAATGTGTTGCAATTAATTGTCAATATTATTAATTGATGTTTTGTACTTCGATTCACATTCCTACTAAAAAGCTATATTTTAATGTTTTCAAAATGTTCTTCATAATAGTTTAACTAAAAAGACAATTATTTGCATAGAATATGTTAATTGTCAAGGCCAAAACGTTAAATTTGAAGGCCAACCATTTCTTGTTCCATTACCTCCAAAACGGTGTGCTAATCCCAATTAAAGCTCCCAATACACAGACACCCTGTCGCGTGTTTTTAGTTACAGATCATTAGATCTAAAATAATTCATTGTAAACCGACTTTTAAAAGTCTGGGGAATATGGATTATTTCAAAGGAATACGCCCAAAGCTTCTTATAATCTTATTTATGTCTTTTTACATGATTCGAAAAGTGTCAGAAGCATTATACAATGTGATGCAAATTTCAGTTTAGTAGAATTATGTGGATTAATTAATTTAGATTATTCTTGAATTGTTGCTTGTAACGCAATAAAAAAACACGCGGCAGGGAGGGCCGACGCAAGATTTCATATATATATTCAACT
>JANSTS010007886.1:0-10282 GCA_026546915.1 Sylvicola fuscatus | reverse complement strand
AAATGTGAATGGAAATCAAATTGATGGAGATTTATGGCTGTGAACTTCAATCAAATACCTAAAAAGTTGTACTAAAAATCGTGATCATATTTTCATAAAATTATGCTCAGTCCTTGTAGCAATATAAAAGACTAATTATAATGCCACAAATCTTTAACGAAGACCCCTTAATTAACCTAAAAACTTCACGTGCATTTTATTAATTGCCGCATTTTTAATTACCACTTTGCAGTTTGCCGCCAATATAAAACGACAAGCACACGCAAACGGTGCGGCATGCAAGTTGTCCAAATCCATCTCAACTAGTGTCCAACATCTTAAATCTTAATCAAGATCTGCAAATAGGTTGCTCATGTAAGCATACAAGTGAATGCAATTCTCAAAGCAATTAATGCTCAAACATACATGCACAAAATACTTGAAACGCCATTAAAACCTACATGATGGCGGCCGAAATTTATAGCCAGCATAAAAACGCATATGTGGAGGCTTATTTATGGCAAACATAAAGCCGCTCAGCCAATATGCACATTGCTCGCCGAAAATGGTATTGATTATCACCGATGCAGATTAATGCAATATAATGAGTGCAGACTGCAGCATCGCTAAAAAAGGCTATTTGCCTGTGTGGTCAAAAGTGAATGTTCTGAGCACGAGAGACCGAAATGCCGAACTTAAATATTGCACAAGAAAGCAATCTTACACCTAAATATATGTATTATGCTGCAGCAGCTTACCTTGCAGCGGGCACGCATTTACCTTGCCACAGTGCAACAAATGGAAATTCAACTTTATTTGTATATTTTTAAATTTCTTTAATTTGCTTACGGATGGAATCTTCTTATAAAAATAAGCAAAAATTTAAATTGCAGTGGAATGCATGAAAATATGCTCGAAACTTGCACATCTTTTTTTTTTTTGGCCGCTGCTCGACATTTTATTATTCTCACTCAAGTGGTTCATTAATTGGGAAAGAGCGCTGGGCTATGTTTTTGTGTTTTATGTTGTGTTTTTTTTTTTGCGAAAATAATTGCTTTCAGAAAATTAAAACGGACACGGCACAGAATCTCTGTGCACTGAGAACTTTTCCTTATATTCGTAGCGTCTCGTTTAATGAAAACCAGTTTTAATCACAATCATCTTCAAGTGACATGCGAATTAAGCATAATAAAAAGTCCCAAAAAACAGAACCACGGCAAAGGAGATATGAAGAAAACAGCAAACTACACTCCAGTCGACACTCGCCTCGCGCTCATAATCGACCGGACTGCGCCAAAGGAAATGAGACAGAGAAAAGACGAAATGCTGGAAATGTTTAAGAAACAAGAAAACAGAAGAAAAAATAAAAACAACACACAGCAAACAACAAACAGCTGCTTCGTTATAATTTCAGTGAGATTAAGTCCAATGGGCATATATTGAATGCGGCTTGTCACTTCTTGAAAAATCTCAAGAAAGTCAAAGCGACAGAGTCAGTGCGTCTGCATTGATCCGGATAGAATGTTTTGCGTTGGTTTTCCTAACCGTTTTGTTACACTCTCAGAAGAAATGCGACTTAAATGTATTCGAGCTGAATGACGTGACGTGTGTGCAAATGAGCACACGGTTTCCATATGAAAATGAGCCTGAAATTGCTTGTGTGAAACGGTCGTAGTGATAAGCGCACTGAAACACTATGGAGGTTCCAAATCAAAAAAAAAAAAAACAACAACCAAAGAAATAGAAAAGAACGAATTTAATTAATTAATTTAATCGCGTGTTGTTTGCGCGTTTGAAAATTGAAAATTGGGCCACCAAAGTCGCGATGAGTGTTCCTGCACGCAGCCCAAGAATTCGTTAGATCCAATCAGTCCCGCCGCGGCGCAATCCGATCTACGATAATTAGGTCTGGAAGCTTGCAATACCATCGGGATAAGAACATATATGGTCAATTGTCAACAATTTATCACGAATTGATATTATTAAGCGACAAATTCGTTTATTGGTGGCGCGTTCGTGCGTCCGAAATGCGTGAGTTTTGATAAACACACGTCTTTATGGCGTTCATCGATATACCGGTTGGCCGGAGACACCTGAAGAAGTATGCTGGTGGTGTTCGTGTCACGTAGCGCGGTGGGAATGTACGCGACCAATTTATGAATTTGCCGAGTCAGACGGAAAAATTAATGGTCCAATTAGGTTTTATCAAAAACAATTATTTAATACCAGACGAGGGACAAAAATTCAATTTTCGGAAATTCATCGGAATTCCATTGGAGTTAGATAGATTATTGGTGCAATTAGTTACGTTGCCGGTATAACAAATTGTCGCCGGCCGCGTGAGCTGACTGTAATCTCTATAATAAAGAGTTAAATGCTGTAGACGTGAATGGCAATCAATTAAAATGTCGTAAAGTATAAGAAATAGGAAACGCAAAAATATAAGATTAAAAAAAATAACTGATAATTGGAAGTGCATTCAAAAGATTCGGCAGCGTAAGAAAGGACAATGCAGTTTGCTGCAACGGTAATTAAGACTTTCTTATGAGATTTAATTAAAACGAGTCGTTTGTTCTTGTTGGTTTCGGATTAAAATTTAATTTCAGATCATGGCGATAGCAGAAAAGTTTTTTGACCATGTTTGCAAGCAAACAAATTGTTTTTCTTAAGTAAATGGAGTTTACGAAGCTTTGCCATCTTCAAAGGTGCATTGAAACTGCTAAGCTTTGCGTAGCGTGATAGAAGCGTAGTTCTTTTCTTTAAAAAAAATATTAGCAACAACTTTTCTTATAATAAACTTTTACTTTAAAAGTAAATTTAAATGTTTTATGATGATTCTCGGCGGATTAATTTGTAAATTGATAATTTCATAATTCGAAAATCGTTTAAATGCAATAACAAACATTTTAACATTTTCAATTCATATAGGCGCAATTAAAAACCCATCTAATCCAGAACACACCTGCAAAATGATTTAGTCAATTATGAAATTCATCCATCTGCAAGTGACGAATAATTAATAACAATCGCTGTAATAACAACACTAATCTCATCGCTTTAATGTTGCATTTTATGGTTATTTAAAAACACCAAGCTCTAAAATGTAAACATACATATGGTGCGAACGCACGCTTCTATCAGTCGCACATATGGGTAATAAAGACGCACACATTGTAGCTGGCGCGAGCAGCATTCAAGCAAACGCATATGGAAACATCGTTGTCTGTCACCGCGAGTGAAGCGCAGCACATAAGTTCACGTGTCATTATTAATTAACTCGGCAATTTATTATGAACTGTGAGCGGCTTATGTCAATGGGCCGAAGCGATTAAAGATTGTCGACAATGTTAACGCCTTGACGAAAATCCCTTGATTAATTCGCATCTCGCGACGAGGAGAGTTTTATAGTTTCTTTTAACTGTATAATATTGTATGTTAGATCATCTAATCTTGGGCACACGAGAGAAGTAGCTATTTTTAAAGAATTTCTAACAAACGAAAAAGACACTGCAGAATGCACCATCGGCAACTTCAAACAAACGCGCTGCGCTTATACCAAATTGAATGCAAAGAGTCGACTAGACTTATGTTGGAAGACATCAATGTGAGCAATACCAATTCACATTAAACGATGTCTTAGAAGGGGAACTACTGTCTAGTTGGATTTAATTGAGGTTTGACTGTGAGAAAATGTTGCACCACTTTAAGTTCACAGATAATTGTTGAATCTTTTATTTACATAACACTTTTTATTGAGTTCTTTAAAGACTAACTTTGACATGGATGGCCATAAATTCGGTAGCACTCAATTCGTACCAGTCAATCGCTGAATAAATTCTGGTAAGAAATAAATATAGCGGAAAATAAAATAATAAAACTACCTGTTGATGCTTGCGCAAAAATGACGCAAACGAGAAGTAGAATCACTGGAACATAAGACGCCATTTCGCTGATTTGGAACGTTGTGTGTCTTTCAGCCAGTTGACCTTTTAATTGAAACACTTTTTCCTCCTTCTTCGAAAGATTAAAATTTCTTCTCTTAATTTTTTTTTTTGTATTCGACCGATTTTTGTGTGTTTTGAATTTCTTGACTCTCGTGTAAATTGGTTGCGAATTCTCAGCCACAAATTGTTTCGACACTCAATTAATTTTCACACATCACGATCAAGTGATTTTTATTTCTCGTCGTTGTTTTCTTTCTTGCACTGCAAATTGGAAATATCCTTCCCCTCGTTTCATGGAATCTTTTCCATAAATTTTTATATGATTTTCTTTACTTTTCTACCGATTTGGTAGACGTGTAGGATATGTGCAAACTTTTTGTTTAGTCGCGCCTGCAAATGCACACGCGAAATGTTGTAAGCGAGAATGGGAGCCTAATTTCCCGCAATAATCACTATGCTACATGTATGTTTGAATGACACCATTAACAAAAAACACAACCCAGCCAACTAACTAACTGACACTTAATCCACTTTGTTAAAAACGCATAAATTTCAATCGTTTGATATTAATGTCGCCCCCGTGGATTTTTCTTTTGGTGTGATTTTCCTCTCCAGCTTGAAAAACCGACCTGATACACTGAACGGCCACAAATTGAGAACAGCCTCGTTGCTTTTTTGCATCCAGTCGATTATTTATTATTTTGAATTGCACAAACTGTACAGCGGGACACAAATTAACCTCTTCCTGGACAAGCGGACACTTGACGGTTTTTTCGTCTGCAACTTGCTGGTCAAGCTTTTTGTGCTAAACTTTTCTCCGACCACACTTAGTGAGTTGTGAAGTGATATCGAGAATTATTTCTAAAATCGAATTTAGAGTTTTCCTTATAGAATTAGGCACAACGGTGCACACTTGTGGTGCACTTTTGAAGCGGCTTATTCAATGTGAAAAAACGGCTTCTTGAAATTTGTCAACAAATCGCGAGAGTTTATGTCTTCTTAATCACATAAATTTTTTATTAACGAATCATACCGATTACCGACCACTTCGAATGCCGCACAGTTACTAACAAACAGACGATTTTCAGAAAACTTTACTGCATGGCGTGTCGCGAGAATAATCGCGGCTCGCGCTCTAAGTTGGCCCGGTCTCGCTCGATTCCCAATATCACGCAGCCTACGCGCTGAGCCACTTGAGTGTGACTGCGGCGTAAAATGCGCAACCGCAATTGAGTTAAACACAAGCAGAGTGCTTTTAAACGTACTCAATTGCGCTATTATAAACTTAACTTAGTTGAGTGGCTTAGCGATATTACTCATATGAGTTGTTTTAGTACTAAAAGCTCACTTAATGCACTGTTTGTCTATTTCTCTGTTATGTCCAATCCATTAAGGAAAATAAATAATATTTCTTTCCATTCTACATCCAATCATTTTTATAGTCAATATGAAAAAGCTTTCATCAAATTAAATCGATCCAGTTTGTTTTATGTTGTTTCTGTATTTTTGGTCGATTGTTTGTTTGACTGCAGATATTTCCACTTTGTGGGTTCGCTCCCAAAAATACGCTCCTTCATTACATTCCGTGTTTTTTTTTTCGTTTTTTTTTTGGGTGAATTTCTGTTTGATCGATACTCTATATCCTTATAGACATAATTAGAGCAAATGTGGAACATGACTCATAAAGTTTGACTCATATGTTCCTCGGGCATTCAGATTTAATGCGCCCGTTTCCGGCTTCGATACGTGAATTATTTGAATTAGTCATGCAAATGAGTTCATATTATTTTGGCTCATTCGTGTAAAATTGTTGTTTTCATGTATGGGGTGTGTTTCAACTTTCAGTGATGATCGTTTGTATACATAGCATTTGTATTTAATTATCATAAGAACATTATTTTGTGGAAATTGTATGTTTTTGGTAAAATTGATGTGAATTTATGAGTACATATAACATATAGTTATTATCGTGTTTCATGTAAATGAGCTTTAATTAAAGATTTGTTATACAAACATGTCTGATTTTTGTAATTTATAACTTACGGATTTTTTGGAAAATGGATACATCTTTTGTCATACATGAAATCGGCTGTAAGCTGAAATTACGAAGAAAACAAAAAATCATTCATTTGAACAATTTCAATGATATAAAGAAGCATACCTGAAGTACTCCTTGAGTAAATTTCATCGGAGTCACCAATGTCTGTGTCGATTACATTCCTAAGATTAAGTTGACATTCCTGGAATTTAATTTAAATTGTTCATTTATATTAAAAGTCAAGCGCGAAAGTAAATGTTTAAAATATCTAAGATTAATAATGTCATTCAACGAAATCTTGAAGATGTCTAGACTTTGAAAAAAATTTGTTTTTGTAGTCATTGACATCTTAAAGATTTTTTATTCTAAATATTTACCTCTAAATTACTATAACTCCACTTTGTGAGCAGAGAATCCCTACATATTCGTATTCTATCCCAGCATCTGCACTTTCTATTAACAATTTCGCAACCAGGAATCAGCGTTACGGAGTCCCGGCATTTGACGAGGGCACTTGAGGTTGGTAGATCTAACATCAATAAGAAGCCATACAGAAAATATATCAATATCTGGGCAATTATCTCAGAATTCAAAAATATTATCAAGGGAATTTTGCTAACGTTATAACCATCATTTGACATCTAAAGACATTTGTATATGTGCATATTTACAAAGATGTCGGACATATTAAGATGAATCGACTTCCGAGAAGTTCTTCAAGTTTCGTGTAATTTCATATTGACAGCTGGAGCATAATTTTGTCTTAAAGTTCGGTAGAAGTTTGAAATTTTAATATATATCTAATGTTGTTATGCATAAGTTTGTCAGTTATCTTCATGTAATTTACTGAATGCATTTAATCTAAATATATTTCCAACGAGAAAAGGATAAAGTATGCATAGGCGGCAGCATCATGTCTCGTTGAAAATTAGAATAAGTTTTAGCTCGGCATAATCTTTGTAACAGCTGAATAAATTCAGTTCAGCGGAAATAAAGGTAATTTGATTTTAATTAAATGTGCGCGAGTAATGTAAATGTTCGCTATTATTTTTGCATCAAGAAATTCGTATACGAATGCTTCGTGTGCTTTGAAAGTGGAAGATATACAGAGCACAGGTGTCATTTACCGTGAAACAATAATAGACTGAAATATAAGAGCTTATCACGCTGCGAAAGTTTTCCTTTTTGAGAAAGTGATGTTGAGAAAAATGATAGCAAATTAATATAGTGGATGTAGATTAATATTTTCATTATGCACCTGAAATTAAATTACTTTCTCGACTGTATTTAAAACGAAATTTTTCAGTTTCACAATTATTAATGTAATTGGAAAGCTTATTAAGTTTAATAGCAATATTGAATTTTCTTAATTTTCTGGAAAGAAATTAAGGAAGAAACTTAAAAGGTGTACATGAAATATATTTCCTTATGGAAATAAGTTTTCGCTCACAGCAAAATGTGACAGCTCCAACAATAATCGTAATGTTGAATCTGCATTCTATCGTCCTTAACCCATTTGACATTGCGATTTCATAAAAAATTGCAAGCACACAGACAATTGCGGGGTGAAAAGGATAAAATTGCTGAGACCATAAATCTTAGTCCTTTTGTAGCGCTTTGGCATGCAAAAACATTCTTATCGCGTTAATTTCGTTTCACTCTTTCATTTTGTATATACAAGGATGTAAATAATGCTTGTTATGTCATTTCCCACTTTGTGGGGCGCGTTATAGTGAATATAATGGTAACACAATGATGTCGTGGAAGACATTCTCATGATACATTAAGTGACATATTAACTTACTGTTTTAAAGCAAACTCATGACTTTTTTTAATGAAACAACTTTAAAGAAACCTTATATTTTCAACATTTTTGTTTTGTGTTGTTTATTTTTTGGTAAACTTAAGAAACTCTTTGTCTTCAAACGAATTATTAATACGAGTCCATAATTCTATGTCTTCTTTGTTTAATGAAATGAAAAATTAACTTCTGAAACGCGTTTTTTATTGTTTGTTTTTGTCAGAAAACTTGTTTTAAAAAAAAACTTCTGCAAAATATTTAAAAATGGTATATCAATTACTCACCTAAGCAAACACCTGACATAGCAACAGATGGTTTAAGAACACACTGATAAGGTGGCTCACATGTTCCCGAGAATCCATATAATCCACCGCAAGCTTCGCCAAGTGTTTTTGCACAAACTTTACAGCATCTGAAATAAGAAGGGTTTTTCTTTAAATGTTAAAGGTTTAAAGTCTTTTTTATGCAAAAAAAAAACACAAGGATCACAAATATGTTTATACTATCTTTATTATATTTTAGATTTAAATAAGTATAAATAGTATTGAGTTCGCGCGTAAAATTTTCTTCTGTTTTCTTTTTATAATTCTGAACATTTTTCATATGAATATTTTGGCCGCAATTTCAATCTCACTTAGGGAATATCGAAAACTAAGCGTTAAGAGTCAAATAAGTAATTTTAGAATTAACCTTAAAATAACTTAAATTTCAAGCCAAACCAATCTTCGATATTACAAAAATAAAAACAGCTTTTCACATGTCTCCAAGTGATAAATTGTAGCAGAAAACCAATTGCCCAGCATAACAGGAGAGTTTTAATTAGAACAGCGAGTTGCGTGACTTAACCACCGATCTCGCTAAATATATGTATAAAAAACCGATATCATGTTCATTAGACTACTTGCTATGTCCTTTAATTAAAAGATTGTCTTACATACAGTTAAATAAAAAGGTGGCAGTGTATATTCGTTAATTTCTTACCACCATTTTTCTTGGCATGACTTTTATGCGCGCCATAAAATACATTTTTCCTGGCAGCGCGGTGTAGAAGCGCGGATTTTCGCTACATAAGTCGCCGCATCGTGACTTGTGTCCCCTTTCGCAATATATGAACGCTCTCGTGCACAGTTAGGGGATGGAGGTTCGAGAAGGGTGGCTTTATCATTAAGTGAAACGTAGGAATTCCTGTAAAATTTTAAATTAGCTTGTAATTTAGATTGCTGGAGAGAAGCAACCATCTTGTTTAATTCAGAAATAAACGCGATTGCCAATTACACTTAGGGCCATTGATGTTGGTCGCGCGAGAATTTCGATTTGAATTCGATTTACTTGGCCAATTATATGTTCTTAAAGAAGGAGTGGGGCGCGGTGTGGCAATTATAAGTTGGTTCTAAGTAGCGCAAAGGTGCGATGAAATTGGATTTTTTTTTGTGTAATAATTAGATCAAGGAAGTACGGTAATAATTAAGACCTATGATGGGGTACAATATTTTTCTTTGGGCTTTATAACTTCTTAATGAAATAAATGTATATTATGAGAACAAATCAATCAATTATTATATTTTTTTATTATATATTTTATAATGTTTTTGTATTATATTTTGACAAATTAACATTTCAATTTATGTTATTTATAAAATTTGCGTTATCTATTGGCCTAACAACGAATGAAGTTGGTTTTTCAGTAATATGTGCAACAAATATTTTATTGCAATTTCTCTTCATATCCTTTTTATTGGTTATCCTCAAGAACGTTCCATCAGCATTTGTATCTAATTTTACGTTCATAATTACATTTTTCGAATGTAAAAAGTCCATAAAAACATAAGGTTCTATGTTATTCTGACATGCATGTATCATCGCATCTGTCCTTATCATCTCCTTAATATACATCATGTTTTTCAGGTTTTCTATTTCATCGCAGTCGGTGATACAGCTGTATCTGCAATGGAGTAACATTTCGCTATTTTTGTCGAATCCTTTTTGACAAATGTTGCACTTTTGTTTACATGCACTTTTATGATTGAATATGTGATTATTCAGGTATTCTTTTTTTAAAAAACGTTGATCGCACAGGTCGCATGCAAATGGCTTAAGGTCGTCATGCTTCTTCTTGTGAGCGAGATAGTCGGAGCCGCTATCAAATGTCTTGTGGCACACATAACAACAAAATAGATGCACATCTACAATTTTAATTTTTTTTTAATAAATAGAATTTTCAAATATTCATATATTCTTACCAGAATCAGATTCTTCCATTTTAGTTGGTATGGTCGATGAAGGATTTTGCTTTTTAGAATTCATAACAAATTTTTATTTAATTAGTTTTAAAGTACTTTAACTTTTAAATAATAATTGAGATGCACATGCGCCCAATTCCAAATTACATTCAAGAATGATTTTCTTTTGTTTCGCTAAATGATTATACCGAGCATGGTTAATTTTTAATTTCCAAGCCTCCCTAGTCGAAATTGGTAATAAAAAAAAAAGTATATATTGAGAAATGCAATGATACAAGAA
>JANSTS010007884.1:0-10283 GCA_026546915.1 Sylvicola fuscatus | reverse complement strand
GGTACATGAGGTTTTTAAAGAACAAATATTTGCATAAGCGGAAATGTTCATTTAGTTAAACTTAAAAGTTCTTGTATTCTTATTTGCTTTATTCATATTGATTAAATAGAGATTATTTTTGTCGATCCATCATAAGCTTTTTAAAACGGATTTTCCTACATTCATATTATTTATAATTGATGAGAGAAAAATGCATTACAATCAAAAATGCATACAAATTTTTTACTAGCAAACTTAATGGTTTCATTCGCCCAAATTGTTAATTATTACACTGCATTTCCATTAAAATGCAATTGAAATTCCCTTTTTATAGCCACTCTACAATTATGGTGTCTGATTAAACCCTCTTATTATTAATAAAATATAATAAAAATATGATTAAATGAAAATGCCGCATTTAAATTGGACGTGTTTAATGTCTGCAAATTTAAGGGTTGCAAACGGCAACATAATGTTGCAATATTTGCCGCTTCAGCCCCCCTAACAACTCAATGATAAACAAATGCATTGTTTGCGTGTTATATTCAATTATCCGCACAATTTATTTATTGCATTCAAAAAAATTGAATTTGTTTCTTTATAGCGATTTCCGGCCAACTTCTTTGGAAAAGGGCCAAGAAATTTTCCGACTGCGCCTCTATTCCGTGTACGCATGGGGTGTGCCGCTGCTGATAGCGGGCTTCGGTGCCATCGTCGATCATATTCCGGCGACGCCCGGGGACTCCTTTTTGCGACCGAAATTCGGCGAAACTCGATGCTGGTTTAGTGGTAAGTTTTATTGCATTAGTATAATTACACGCACTGCAACATGACTTTTGTACAAACACATGCGAGGAAAAAAGTTTTCATATTAAAACGGCAAACAAAACATATGCCTTCCAGTTATGTCTGGATTGCATTGTTTCGCAAATAACGCGCACCCTTCTGGCTTTTTAACCGCGTACATGGTCGTTAATCACTGCATATGTTTGCCATGCATGCAGACATCAGTGTAGTGGGTGGAAGTGCCTTTAAATCGCTACTTTCTAGCTGTTAGGAATTTAATATCGCATTGAAAGGATATGTTTTTTTGTAAAAGATATTCGCAATTGACAAGTGTAATTGATACATAGCTAGCATATCGAATGACCATGTAATTATGTTACCAGGTGATATGGAGATATTGACATATTTCTTCGGTCCGATTGGCGTCCTCTTGGGCATCAATTTGCTGCTGTTCGCTCTTACCGCACGCCAGTTAACATGCGGCCTCTGGAAGCGTGACGACGTCAAATCGACTACAGAACGGTAAATCATTAGATTTTTTTAATCTTAATCTTAGGTTTTTTGTTTGTTAATTTAATCGTAAATAACTTAATCTTGAATGCAGAGCTGCACTGGGTCGCGTCTGCCTGAAGCTGGTCGTCGTGATGGGAGTCACTTGGGTGGCTGATGTGATATCGTGGGCTGTCGGTGGACCCGACTACGTCTGGTATGTGACGGACGTTGTCAATTTGCTGCAGGGCATTTTCATATTCATCGTTGTCGGTTGCCAGCCGCAGGTGAGTTTTGTGCAAAACAATTTTTTTTTTTTTGGTTTGCAAATACTCGTATGTTGCGAAGCAAATAGAAAAAAACACAAAAACATAGACATACAACCAGTTGCCATTCTTTTATGTTCGGAATGAAGAAAATCGAATTCGGCGGCCGGCCAATGTACACACATTAACAAATCTAATATTTATGTATAAAATAGGTATGGGCGGCCGTTAAACGCATCTGGAATAGTCGAACAGGCCGCAATGCCATCACGACCACGCACGGCGTCCAGCATTCCAGTTCGTCGCATGGTCTGCCATCGATTGGCGAATCAGTCACAAACAATACGTTCACCAACACAACAAGCACTAAAGTACCAATGGAGACAATTTGTTAAATTGCAGACAACAACAACAACAACAACAACAAAAACGATTTGTTTTGTTTTCTTTATTATAACTTACAACGATTTTTATTTTCTTAATTTCTTGCATTTTATATATTAATCATAACTATAGCAATATTTATTATTAAACAAAGTATGGTTGAACTGCGATAAATCGTTTGCTATTTTTATTTAAAACCATAATTTTCAAATATTTTAGTATTATTAATATTATTATGCTGCATTGACTTGGCTGCATATGCAATAATATATTTGTTTGTGATAATTATTTCATTAAACTTAAATTCGTTTTAGTTATTAGATATTAGTCGTGAAGGACAATGAAATTCTTGTTGTTTCTAATCTTTTAATTGCAAGAATATGTTACACCAGATGACATTTTGTCGAGGTTTACATGAAATTATAATCAGCAACTATATTGAATTACACTGTGACATGAAATTGACTTTTTAATTGAGGCATGACGGCAATTGTAGTTTGTCCTGTGGAATGTTGAGTTAATAAAAAAAAAGCACGGAATCAATACAATTATTATATCATGAAAAAGACTGAAATCATTTAATTTTCATCTTTGATAAAACCTGTTCTTGCAAACCACTCTCTTGAGTCATACTAAATTTGCTCAAACGATTGAATCACTTCAAATGACACATTTCTTTAATGATGTTTTGGACATTTATAGCTTGTAAGAAGCCGTCTTTTGCCTTTAAGAATTTTTGGTATAACATTTATTGGATTAAGATTGAGAAAGACTTTCACAAAATTTGTATTATATTATTAAAACGAGAAAGCCGCATAGAACTAAAATGTATGTAAATAACAAAATTAATATAAGATTAGATTGTACGTATAGGATACCCGAGTTAGGGGCCAGTGAACATAACAGATCGTTTATACACAGATTTGGGAACAAAATAATAATATTATATACAAACAGCACAGTTTTGCGAATTTTTTCTTCAATGAATCATCTTTTTAAAACTTCTTTTTGCTCAAATTATACTTAAAAATTTCATAATTGTTGTGGAAGTCAATACAAGTCATTAATCATTCGATTATAAAAAAAGTTAGTCATGTCTGAAAATACATTTACGTTTGTAACATTTAAGATGCTGCCACTTGAGCACGAATCATATATGGACTGACCGTCAAATTAAAAATTACGGTAATTTACGCCAAAATTAAGATGATATTTTCTTGTAATCACCTATATGACTCAAATACGAGGCTACGTCTTATTTCCTGTATTAGAATTAAATCAAAATGTACATTTTTTTTAAAGAAACCAAAAATTTGATGCACTCAGTCAATTTATATCAATAATTCAAGATATAGACAATATATTATAAACAATAGAATTTCATCAAAACAAATATTCTCAACTTTAATGATTTTAGTCGCTTTCTTTAAACTAACAATGCAATAAAAACTAATAGAACCGTTTTAAAAAAAAATCACAGTAAAATGCATTTTATGCATCAGTATTAGGGATAAAGTTGGTCTAGTCCAATAATTAATCCTTTTCTTAAACTTAAAAAAAGGTACATAGTAGAATTTAAAAGATATTAATCCGTCCATTTTTTGCACTCAACTTCTTTCTCTCAATCTTGAAACACGTTTTTGTATGAATGGCTCTTGTAGAATGAATTTTATTAATGTTGACACAATTACCAAGTAAACGAAGCTTCCAACTGGACTAGACTGATGTAAAATGAATATTATCAAACAAATAAATTTCATTAAAAAACAATTTGCATTCCAAATACATTTGTTACTTAGAAATTTTATACAGAATAACATGTTAATTGGTAAGTATTAGTTCAAGTGCTTAACAATGAAGTCGCTGCATTGATTTGATGCGCCTCCGTGTGCACTGAAACACATGGCTCTCAAGTTCAGACGCATTTACACCATAAATCTTGATATATTTCAGTTTCTGCACATGTTTTCGCTTTAGTTGGTAATTATAGCATGTGTAATCCGTGATTCGGCTGTGTGGGCGATCTCAATACTGATTAAAAAAGCAAACACCCAATTTATATGCGTTGCAGACTGCAGTTTGCATCACGAAGACAGTTGCTAGAATTTCTATGGTAAAGGCGATATTTGAAAGACGATAAAGAATGAATTTGAAAATGGAATAGTTAAGTGAAAGTTGCAGAGAATCAACGGATGAAAAAAATTTGTGAAAACTATTTTTGGAAAACAAAGAAAAACCTTTTTTTTAAGTTCATTATGTGCAATAATATTTAGTTGAGTGTTTTTTTATGACTCAGTCGTTGTATTTCAATACTCTTTGAAATATTTCAGTTATATTGAGTCATTAAACAATTTAAATCTGAGAGACTTGTTTGCATACAAATATTAGCATACTTGAAACTAAATAGATACATAATAAAACGTGTTGTTTTTCCATGACCCCTTCAGTTTTACAATCACCTATTTCCGTTCCAAGGAAATAAGGTAAATACAGACTACAAATATAATCCATACGGAAAATATGTTTTGAGCCTGATTCAAAATAAAACAATTGATTGATTTAATCTCACACTCGTAGGTGCCAATTTCAATGGATTCCCAACGAGGTGTAAAGCCAATTTGAAAAATTTGCGTGCCCCTGGGGGCCTGAGATCCAGCTTTCATCACTGGAAATTTATTTGTTTGAATTTAAGTGGTTACTTTTTCAGATACGCGCACAGACAATACGACGCTGCCTATAAATAGAATCAAAAATATTATTCCAATCATGATCGAATCAACGGGCCTTTGTTATTTCCATGTAAAAATCATTCGTTGGATACTTTTTACAGCTCTGTGAACTTTATAAAATTTGGAAAATTGTTGATATCATGAAAATATTGTTGATAATAATTCATTTAAAGAGTTTTCACTCAAATTGAGTTTTTTTTTTCGGACAGACTCTGTTTACAATTCGTTGTTTAAAACATTCGAAAAGGAAAATATTTTTTGTATACTTTGTGAGTTTAACTTTAAAACTGAAACATTTGCTTAAAGAAAAACAACTTTTTAAGGGAAATTAAATGACTTCCGCGACGACCAGTCGGAAAATGCAACACAATTTTCTAAATACTGTTCGGGTAATTAATTATTTTAAGCCAATAATACGACACAGACTCATAAATATGGTTTCATGTATTACACGAACGCGTAATTCCTTTCATTAATTCCGACCGGCTTGTTTATTTGGTCCAGCCGTATTAAAGTTCGTAAATCCTTTCATGTCTTTATTTAATCACGTTGTTTAATGTTTATTCATTGAGTTATTGACAATATCAGGCTATTTATATTTCCCCCGGACCATTGTAGCCAAATTCGTAAACATTTCAGATTAAAGATGATTGTACATTTATTGGAAATGAATTTTCGTCACTTTTAGCTTCGGGCCACACAAGCCCAATCTAAAATAGATGAAACAAAGCCACATGGGAATTTGATGTTTCCTTGTAATTTCAAGAAATTGCAAGAAAACTCTACGACATCTGTTGAATAATCAACAAGATGTATAAGTGAAAAGTGGAAAATTATCTTACAAAACATACGTTGAAATGACCAATTAGTGTGGCAATAAAAATTTATCTCAAGATGTTGAATTGTTTTATTGTTTTATTCGGGAAATATGGTCTCTTGACACGCCCGTTCATATGTTTCAGTTCAAATATTCATTTCCGTAAACATGCCGAGCTGCCAACATATGCTATAGCAGGTAAAATATGCAATAACGAAACGCCGACCGTCCTAATATATCTGCAATAAGCATTCTCATAACTCATAACTCATAAATCAGAGATTTACTGGCGTTTCACAAAATCTGGTATCAATAAACATGCGTAAACAAACATTCATGACATAGTGACGACAATAATTGGAAATACCAACATTTATGTGTTTGGATTAATGTTTGCAGTGAAAATCAAATTTAATAAGCTTCACATCAACTGCAATAATTGCAGAATGCATGTTCTGTTTGCCTCATACCAACATAATTGGGTGGCTCAATGAATCCTAATGTCACCCTCTCGACATATGAACGCCCGATTTCGCCACCGGAAGCTAAATGTTCAATGTACATGGTGTTTCATGTTTGTTAGTGCTATCACTAAAACAACATGATTACCCTTCTTATTCGAGTGTACATTTTGCAATATCCTGCGTGTTATCCCCACGCCTGGAGCCACACTCATTGGCGCCTGAAAGTTAAATGCCACCCCAACGCTCCAACTCAAATGCATTCTGCATTCTGGCCATGAAGCTTTTATAATTTTAATCCAAACTTCATTTACCTTAAGCCCTTCTCAACCAGAACCATTTTCCATAATTAATTACCGAAGCTGAAGCTTTTACCAATCTCAGTCGTCTGCCATATTAGCCGCAATTTAAGAGGATTTGAGTGCCACACCACAAAGTCTGTGTCCAAACTAATAGACTCTGGAGTGAGTAATATAATTTTGATTAAAAATCCTTTTTGGCAAACAATCTGCAGCTGACAGAGTAACAGGCTTTTAAATCATTAGATATTTAGTGTGGAGTGGCTGAAATGACACTTTCCTGTCGGCTTTCACGTCCAGAACACATACGAGTGTTCTGTTTTTCTGTAAGATTTAGCAATTTGCGAGAGCCATTTCGGACACATTTATGTGCCGACACTTCCTGAATTAGACATTTTATGTTTGCGCAGTGCTGTGCCTACCAAAAATTAATCACAAAAACGTTTTATTACTGCTGCATCTTGTCCCATGTCCACATGTATGCATGCAAACACCAATTAATGTTCCCATTCCCGGCTTCCTTCAAAGTCCCGTCGCTTCTGCGATATTCACGTGAGTTAAATTCAACCAGACTCTAGGCTGTAATCCAGCGTACATGCAAGTACATAGAGCTTATGCCGAGGCGGATTCCACCCCCTTAATAGCAACCCCACACGCGCACAAAATTATATGTATAATGCGGGTTGTTCGGCGCGTCGCGGCGTCATGCATGTTGTGATTTTGACTATGTTACACATTTTTGTTGACTCCTCACTTGAACCCTTAATTTGCATAAATTCGTTTATCGGGAATTTTCTGGCGAACTGTTTGCATACACATAAAAATGTTTCAAGGAAATTACCTTAAATTGGTAGAAGCATTTATCAAAGCTAGATAGATTGAAAGCATTTCCAAACTCAATTAAGCGGACGCTCGGCACATCAGTGCACAAATTCAATTTTCTTCCCAATCCTATGGTAACCGCACATATACAACGCGTCCTGCTACGCCGACGGTGGTTGCCACTAGGTGTCCCTTCTGCACTATTGAGGGCGCCTACACGTTCGCACCCTCGCCTTTTATGGCATTTATGTATATATATGCTTTATGGAATTCTTCCGGCATCCCCTCTATGTCTGCCGTGGAATATTGAACTATATACGAGCCTCCTTCTTTCGTGTCAGTCTCATCTTTCATGCCGTTTCATTGGAACAGGATGTGCTGTCTGATTAGGTATTGACTGTGTATTCGTGTTTCCTTTTTATATTTCGCGTATCACCCTTTTCGTCAGAACTCAGGAGACGTCCCGTGTTTCTGTGTGTGCACAGGAAAGTGTGATATGAAAGGTAAATATTTGAAGCATGCCTGACGAACATATTTATAAGTTCATAGATTGCTTTCGCCACAACAATCTAGCTGCATTTCGTCCACTTCGAGGCACTTGCATGCTCGATTTAATTTAATAAATTCCTCAGTTCCTGTATACCTTAGGCACCCTCGCCTAACATTGTTTTGTTTATCATGTTTTCATTATTAAATTTTAAAGCTTCTAGAAAATTGCATCAAAGAGTAAGTGAATGGTTTGAAGGAACCATATGAATGGTAACTCAATTATTGAGCACTTATCTGAGGCTTTATTAGATTTAAAGGATGAAAGAGGGAGAGATTAGTATAAAATCAAATTACTTACTGAAATCTGTATTTAAAATGAACTGTTTAAAAAATTTAACTTTCATTATCTGAGTGGACTTTTCATTTAATCCTTAATTTTAATTGGCAAAATAATTTTTTAACATTTCTTTATTAATTTAGTATTGTTTTTAATGATTATTGTAAAGGAAATATGCCAAAACTCTCCCTATTATCGCGAAAGTTACTTGATTTTCTTTTAATCCTTTTTCAAATTTCATCTTTCTTTTTAAATATTGATTAAAAAAACAATGTAAAATCTTAAGATGTTGTAGAAAAACATTATCAATTTAATGAGAACAAAATTACATTATCGAAAAAAAAAAAAAATTATTTTCGTTTTAATTGTGCGAATAAGGGAGAGTTTCTCCAGATTTCCCTCAGCTCATTTGGAGTCGCGACGTGTTCATATTGTCAAAGCCACATCTTCGGAATATTAAAATTATCACAATTATGAAAATCTAAAGAGCTCTGAAAAACAATTATGTTCTTTTTGTTAAGCGTTTCCTCAATCAAGAAAGTAATTAGTTTGGTCTAAAAGTATTTAATTTCACTCTCTCTCGAGTGCCTGCGACATCCGCTGAGTCGCAAGCTGTTGAGATGTCGTTAATTAAACTTTGGCGCAATTACACGTCACGTTCTGCTAACTTTTGCATGTTCTTTTCAATAAAATCTCTAAAGCAATATTTAATTAAGTGTGTGCGCTTTTCATCTCAGCATGTATGCGGTTCGGTTACACAAAATGAAGTAGCTTGCAAAAGCTGGCGGTAATTGCTTATCACATCTGTGCAACTTTCACCCCAAAGCTAAAGAAAAGTGTATGAAAATTTGCATAAAATTATGATCATAAAGGTTTACCAAAATTACAAATTTATGATAATGATGGAATTTTCTTTGTTCTGCCCACACTCACGGTTTATGCAAAGATCAGAATAACAAATTAAATAATACTTAATGAATTCCGTCGTACTTAAGATGACCGCATCACCAATAAGAATTAATTCATGGCGTTCGCTGACAAATTTCAAAGATGCGCGCGCGCTCCATTCGGATGTAATTCTGCATGACTTCAATGTATCATCGTCTGAAGAGGCTCCTACGTCAATATCAGCGCTTCTTCCTCCACATAGTCGTGCTTGAACGGCCAAATAAAGTAACTCATTTCACATAGATAACGAAGCGAATGAGCATCTCAAGAAATGTACACCATTGTGTCCACGGCCCGCCACAGGCATTAAGTGGCACGAGTAGACTTTTCGTTACACGAAGACTCTTGTTTGGGCTAATTTACCCCATCCGGTGCATTTAACATAAAATATGTGTGCTTTATTAATGAATGAAGTCAATTCATGTCTAGCACACTTAAGACACAAAGGGAAATCTCTTCGTGAATATGTATAGCCTCTTCTCGTATATATAATTGACTGAAGACCAGAGATCGCGAGCTAATGTAATAAAAAAAGCAAAACTCACACATCATTCGTATTATGCGAAATAGTGAACTTCCTTTAAACATTCTAATTGGCAAATCGGCAAAGAATACGCGACATGTGGATAAAATTAAACGATATTTGTGGATGCTATTAAAATTTACCGATGCCAGCGAGTGGAACTCAATTCTTACTGAGACACATAAGTGGGTTTATTTCTTAATTACCATTCATATCAATTAACATTAGATTAAAGTATGAGGCAGAAAGTAATTTTTCCATGAAATTTAATTTTGTCCAAATTTTTCATATTCAATTACTAAATATTTTTAATTAGTCGTGTGTATATGTGGAATTTGTCTCGTCGGACGACGAAAATACTTTGTCATTTTAAGACAAGGGTACAGATTAATTAATTTGTTCTTATATTATATAATTAAATGAGTTTTCCTTAAATGAGATAAAAAAACGAGCTGCTTATATTATGTTTGAGTCTATCACTCCTGACATTGACGTCCAATTCCAATTTCTGAATCCGGAATAACCCTCTCAATCGGCTCTTCAGGAATTTGGATTGGAAATCGCAGACCAGAGAATCCCATTTCCGACCTACAGACCCAACTCCATACCAAAACTTCTGAATTCAACAGTCCAAGTTCCAGGACTCAAATTGATAGACATCCAAATTCACACAGTCTGGAGCTTGACTGTAACTTTGTAGTGACTGTAACACCTGTTTTTTTTTTAGAAAATAAACACTTTTAACACAATTTATGGATAGGTAATTTTATAAACAATATTAAAATTTAAGTAATTAAATTCCAATGTTCAATGCGAAGCGGTTTTAAATAGAAAGTGACTTTAATCAACGAATCTATTGATAAAATTAGACTAAAACCAACTAAAACTATTTTTATAAAATACTAGCTGACCCGGCGAACTTCGTACCGCCTAAAAGTCAACGAAATTCGTGTT